>PNEQ01089081.1:0-19319 GCA_003012365.1 Medauroidea extradentata | reverse complement strand
CCCTCCAGTTACTACGGTTATCATCATACTGAATGCGCGATTTTGACAACGTACTTTTTTCTCGAGAGATCTAAGCATCGTTTTATCGACATTAGCTTCGTTCTCTCTCTCTCTCTCTCTCTCTTTCTCTCTCTACTCTTTCCCTCCACGGTGTGTTGCCTGTGCTGGCACTGTTGACGCCCGAGCCTTTAATAAAAGTCCCCCATCCCTCCACCTAACCTTTTCACCTTCGCGCGACTTGATAGCTGTAAACACATTTGCACAGCAAAGAACTCGGGGCGATAATGGGAAGACAGAAAAAAAAAAAAAACTACCCGGGAAACCACGCACGTAATATAACAAAGCACCTTTCGAACGTAAACAACAACGTTTGCTCTTGCGTTTTAGAAATAGTAAATTGCCTAGGCGCCCAAGGGGTTGCCTACAAATAATTAAAATGAATATTATATAGGTGTATTTTCAAAGCAAATTTTCCTTCAAGTTCGAAGAAACACTCAACAACATTATATACGTTTTCGGGCGCAAATTATTTAAAACGATGTTAATCAAAGATATGACTAAGCACATAACTACGTACACACAAAATCTGAATGAGTAAATATTGACTGATTCACACTGATGGATGGAGCAGTTTCAACATTTTTAATCAGCGAAAATAGTCACTGCTTAATTAGTGAATATTCACTGATTTACAGTAAGAGTGCCAACATCTCACAAGCTAATAAGTGATTATTCACAGTTTTTTTTTTCAGTTGTTATTAATAACTGTTTTCACATATTGAATCAGTGAAAAATTTGTGGACATTCACTAATAACCTTGTGGAATGTTGGAATTAGGAGTAAAGAACTCCAACTGGTACGTGGTCTTCAGATAGCACATATAGGAAAATACACGGTCCAAAAAATTACAGTACAAATTGTTTAATGACACTAACTATTTTAGCCGGTTTATATTTTCTTTCACTGTTGCGGGTTATAGGTTTGACACAAATGCATATAAATTGAAATATGGTCGTTTAACAAGATATTTAAGCTTGACGTATGCTTAAAAACCTGTATGAAAACGAGTAATATACGGCGTATTCAAACCCAGGTACGTCTCGATGCTCTGGAGAACATTACTGAACGAATTACATTAACTTGTGTTGAAATTAATAGAGGACGGCCTTTATATTTGAATTTTTAAAGAGGTATTTACAAATCCGTTGTAACTAGGCACACACATCCTTTAATTTCTTGGAATCTACATTTAAGTACCCAAAGTAAAATCGTATTGATCATATGTGGGCCGAACACTGATTCCACAAATCTGTTACTGAATAGTTTAACGCAAATTCTGGGAAGATACTCGTTAGGTTACTAGGTACGGCCAGGTCTGGACACTCGCCTATATAACAATGTATTTTGCTTGACCCCCTTGTTGTTTGGCTGTAGTTCGTCAAGTTACCGACAATGTCGTACTTTTCGGCGCTGTAATCCGGGCGGTCGGACTCAAACTCCGTCTACTTTTTTCCGTTGTTAAATTTGTAAAGTAAATAAAGATTGCTGGAGTCTTTTCTTAAATTTGTGAACAAAGAAAGTATTTCATAAATTGATAAAAAATACTTTTTGATAAATTGTTTATCTTAGCGGAAAGGAAGTGGGCGGAGTTTAGTCCGACCGCCGTAACATCAGCGCCAATAAAACACAACTTGGTGAACTACAGCCAAACAACAAGGTGGTCAAATATCCAGGCGAGTGTCCAGACCTGTTCTTCTACGGCCGTGGCTATAAGAAATAATAGTGAAAAGTAGTGTCTCGACGGAATATGGAACTAATTAGAAACTATTACTAGAAACTAACGTTCATGAAAGGATGAAAACCTCGACACTGGATTGGAGCCGGCGACTACTAAATCATATCCTCATCCTTTTCACCTCCCACAACATCACAGTCAACGTAATTTAATCAAATATCGTAAACTAAAATATAGGACAGTCATAACAAATACGTCGTTTCATACACGAATTATGACAGGGTTACACAAAGTACTGTATGGCACTCCAAAGGGTTGAGAAAGACGTAAGATGTTGGACGCCACAACGATAATTGTTATAAGAGGGGTGTTAGTGTGTGTGTCTGTATGTCTGTAGCATCGTGGCTCATAAACAGATGAACAGATTTTGATTTTTTTAAGGTGACTTGATCGAGAGTGTTCTTAGAAATAATTCAAGATAATATGTTCAACCGTTTGAAGATCATCAGCTCTTTTTTAGTTGTTGAAGGGACGTGAGAAATTTCAACTGGTCTGATCGATTCGATATTTAGTATCCTGTGAGTCGGGGGTTAAAATTTTTTTTATTTATTAGTACTTGTTGAAATAAATATTTCTTTCAAACTTACATTTTCTCGTTGGTAACTTTGCCTCGTATAACCTAGTTAGATGTAATTTTTTTTTTTACACATTTTACTTGAAAGCACACTGTACAGAAAAGCGAGAAAAAAGTATATCTTGAAATACTAACGAAAATGAAATGATCCAGGTTTGCTATTATTCGTCATTGTGAAGGTCAAATTATGTCATGTAATATGATATATGTACTGTATATATATTTTGTTCGTTGTTACCCTTTTCCGTGTCAGGTTTTTATAGTGTTTCCAAAAAAATTTTAAGGATTTCAAACGCATGGAACAATAAATAGGACTATGTGTTTCGGGCTATAAAAATAGGCATCTAAATATTTTTTTTTAATGTTTTTATTAATTTTTTATTCTTTTCCTACTGATTCACAGCCCGAGATATCGCTGGCAAATATTTTAAGCGTTTTAAGGAAAGAAATTCCATATGTGTCTTTAAAAATAATATTACGTTTTTACATATCTAGTTTTAAGTGAAATGGGAAGGTACGATGTCGGGCGAATGGCTGGAATACTCAGTCGCCCATAAACTCTAAGCTACTCATAATTCAGTGGAACGCTTTTGCTTATTAAGTATTTTATTAAGGGACGTCTATGTACCCTGAAATAGGCAGTAGTATAATTTGATTTTAAGTAAAACTTGAAAAACTCTTTTTTAGAAAATTAAGGCTGGATATCAAAAAATCTTTTAACTTAATTGTACTAACATAAAAACACATAGGCCTACTATTCAGTACCAGGATCGTTTGAAATACGACAATTAGAGTGTAAAAATTCTTGAAACGTGTTTTCAAGTATTTTTCGACATCTAACAAACACTTTAATGTACGTGGTTTATTTTCGCATCGATATTCTGAATACTTAAATCCCCGAAAAGTAAGTTTAGTATTTGGTTAAATATAATTTTTTTTTTCAGTGGTAAAAATGGAGGAAATGTGTTTTTATTAATCGTCTGCGTATAGATAGAAGCAAATGGACTGTCTTCATGAATTTTACTTCATTTGTTCACTTAAACAAATGTCTAAGGCGGAATTTCACGGTGTTTCGAAATTTTATACTTTAAGGGGTAAAAATATGATGCCTCCACATCTATCTAACCAGACGATATATCTAAATGCTATTCGCTTCGGAATGATGCTTACGTAAATCTTGGAATTCTATTTCATTTTTTTTTTTAATTTGACTCCAAAGAGTATAATTGGTTAAATGTATTTTCGATCCCTAATAGATACGTACATACATAGGTTTATGTGTACATGTACGTAAATATACGTAAATATTTAAATATCGAAATAATTTTGTTTAAGATTGAGGGCTTGCTTTTATTCTTGGTAACTAATTTCACTATGTTCGAAATTTGACCTCTAAGAAGGTGAAAAGATGTGAAAAGTGTTTCTAATGAATCGTCTATATATCTTGAGCGCAGCGGGCAATCGACGTGTTTACACTTCTTCGGGACACTTATCAAATGGTATGAAATGTGCTCTGAGGGTTTTCGAAGTACAATCTCTTATGAGTTGAAAATACGTGAAATGTATTTTAGATGAATCCTCGATGCCTATGTACTGCAGTTTTTGTTTTCAGTATAACGGTTACGTAAATACCCGTAAATACATTTCAGGATTTTTCAAAATTATATTTGTTAACGCTGTGAAAGTGTGACATGTGTTTAAATTAATCGTCGGTTTTGGTTTGACGTAGTAAGCTACTGTCGTGTTTTTCACTTCAATTAGATTCTTATACATATGTTTATAATATAATCTCATTATTTTTCGAAATTCGATTCTTAAGGGGTTGAAGTGGCGATACATTTGTTTTCGACTAGCCCATGTTATTTATCTAACCAGTGGAGATTGAGAAGTGTGGTTTGCTTCAGAATGGTGTTTAACGTGTATATCTTAGTTATATAAGTTACTGGATAAAATACCACGAATAAAACTATTCAGGGCAAACTATCCGTTAAGCAGGTGGGGCGGATAGACATAATCGAGTGCCTTGTGCATAGAGACGGTTATGTAACCTGTGTGTGTGCCTTTATCATCCTTACCGTTCAGGTACCATTCGAGATTATCAAGCAAAATCCTGCCAGTGGCTTTTAAAACGGGTAAAATTACAAAATTTTGAGTTTTATTGCAGTTCAATACTTTAAAATTGTCAAAAAGTATACTGTAGTTACTGTACTTATCACTGACATTGTAACGTTTATACGAACTCTGGTAAAGAGGTAAAGATAGTCTAGTGTGAAAAATTATGTTCGGTCTTTAAGGCGAGTGTTGCATGGAATGTAAGGTACCTGTACCAAATATAGCCCAGTTCTCAATATGACCCACTCGTCGCCATTGTGTGGTAATGTCGAGATCGATGTGGGATCGATACACACTAGTCTCCAGTATGAACATTCATCGTCCATAAATAGCTATCTTACATTATCAATGTGTTATATTTTAATGTAATGTATGACTAAGGCACACTTTATTTGTGAACCTTAAGGGGGCCATATTCGGTACAGGTACATTATTTTAATTTTAAAGCTACAGTACACTGCAAATTTAATTTATCAAGACAGGTTTCATAATGTGTGTTATAATATTTTAGAAGTGATTATTTTTATTTTTGTGGGTTCCTAGGGCATATTTTTACGGCAACTTAAATTTTTTTTTTTAAATTAATGTGGTTCTTCATATAGTAATTAATGAAATTGATACTAGTGATGTCTTGAGGATTGTGAAAATCCATGAAATTATTTAGTCAGATGCAAAACGCTGTTCACCTAGGCAGCTACTGAGGGTAAAATCAGTTATGTAAGTACCTCAAGTTATTATTGGGTTTGAATTTTATTTTCATTATCTTACTCACTGATTATGATATAACACAAAACAAGTGTTCTATAGCGGTCGTTCTGCAAGCGTACATGAACTTCTAAAAACCTTCACAAACTCCTTATGAACAAACCCTTACAAACTCCTCATAAACAAACCCTCACAAACTCCTCATCAACAAACTCCCAAATACCGTGACACACCAGCGCAACATTGCAACGATCATTCAGTTACATGGCTAGCCGTGTCTGGAACAAGCTGCCACTCAACCTGAAAATAACAAATTCCGTAGCAGTTTCCAAAAAAATTCATAGACATATATTGTTGACAGGCCAAAATCGTTAAAACTGAAGATGGTTGTTTGACAGACTACATATACAACTTACATGATAAAATAACTATTACAGTAGCAGAGTAATTTTTTATCTTGTGTTTTAATATTTAATATGGTATGTATGTAAACAAATATTTCAGAAAGAATTATTTTTATAATTTTTTTCTATGCTTTTTCTTCGTCTGTAAGTATATATTTCGTGTGGTTCTGTTTGCACACGACAAATTGTAAACCGGCCGTTGTGCTGAATTTTGATCGTGTATAAAATAAATAAGTAAATCAAATGTAGTTGCAACTACTAACGAGGCTGTGAGGACATTTGCAGGGGCGTCATTTAGAGTTGGCAAGGAGGGAGGGGCAAATGCCCCCCTGGATTTAGAAGGATAGGCCTAAGTGTATAAAAATGTTTTGTGTATTTTGTTATTTAAATAATACTAACGTAAGCACATAAAACTGAAGTTTTATTATTAAAGTTTGTAATTTATGCATGCTTGATTAATAAAAAAAGATGCAACAAGGTCACAGTCACTAAAAAAGTACTCCCCCCCTCCTCCAAGAAAATCATGAAATTACGCCCCTGAGGATACGTAACTCCGTGCAGGAGCATAGTGGCCACCTTAGTGGGCAACATGTGCAGGTTAACAATTTTTCCTTTTCTTTTTTTTTTTTTATGCACCAACCTTCTTTACGGGGTGTTGATACCTTCTACCCTTGAATTTATCCACTTCTTCTCGATAACTTCTGTTTCGGTTGATGTATCAACATTTTTGTCGCGACGCGACATAGATTCAAACGTAGTCGATTTTCTGAAATTGTTAGAACCATAATATATACATTATTGTGCAGTGGGAAACAGATGACAGGGAAAAAATGCTTCACTTACGGAGGCGACCATATAGGTCACAAAAGTAACAGAATCAATGACGTTTGGATACCAAAAGGTGAATGAAACAATAAGTTATGCCTTGTCAACGTGAAAAACGTAAAACAATGCCTCTATTCCCTGATTTATAAGAAAATCCGTCAATACGATAAGAGATCAATCCTCCTACTTCTTCGTGGATATACGTGGTTCTGGTTAAAATGAGAACTTTCAAAAATCTTGTTACTCTTTTACTTCCAGATTATTTACAGTTTCCGGCCACTTTATAAGGTTCCTATTTATACTGTTTTTACGAGTTCAGTTTTTTTTTAGCCCTGTAAGGTAGAAGACACCAGCAAAACCGGTGCATAGAAATGTTGGAAATTGTTTGTACTGCGTAGCCTAATTTTTTCAAAACATAACTTTAAACAGTTTTGGATAATTATCGACTTAATGAAATTTTCTTAAATTCAATTACTAGCCCAAATTATAAAAACCTAAACAAAAATAGGCTACATAGTACATACAATTTCCAATGTTTCTATGTAAAGGTTTTGCGATATCTTCTCGCTTTAAAATTTTTATAAATTAAACTTACTAATGTTGTATAAATAGGGACCCGTGACCGTAATAATAATTAAAGTTTATGTATTGTAAACTCGAAAGTTTACTTCTGAACCCACAGTAAATAGTATTACTTAAGTATTGTTCTTGACATAATGATCTACAAAAGATCTCACTTTATCGTGAACCGGTTATAGAAGTATTCTTGCCAATTGTTACGTATTCATCCCACATACGTTTATCTCGTAGTCTACTAACTCGAGTAAGCGAAATAATACCGTAGAGACATTAACAACAGACGAAATAAAAGCACGTGTTGACAATGGTTTCCGGTGGAGGCCTCTGAATAATTGAACGCAGGGACGTCGGGAGACTGGCTGGTGAAATAGGTCAGACTTGCCGAGAGAGAAAGTAATGTGATGTGGTGTAATCGACGCTGTGGGGATATAGACCGCTATTACTCGCCCTGTTATCTTAGTAATCATGGTGAGTGGTGTCCTGGTTCGTCGTCTGGACTCGCGCCCATCGCAGGGGAGAGGCGAGATCTTACACGACGCCATTGTCGGAGTCTGCTAGGATTTTTACCGTCGAGATAATACCCTCCAGTGCGTCTCCAGAGACAACTTTGTTCCAGAAGCATCTTCGCGGCGTCGTTTGTAGTTGCAGACTACGGAACAGCGGGTGTTTAACTCTTTGAGGACAGCACATGCATTACGTACATCCAGAACATACATTAGTGATTACCACAAGAACACCAGCAACAGCAAGCCAATCCTCCACAGTGGGTGGTTAACACTTTGAGGACTGCACATGCTCTACGTATGTCAAGAATACATAGGTATTACTACGATAACATCAACAGCAACAAACAGACCCTCCACAGTTGGTGGTTAACATTTTAAGGACAACACATGCTTTAAGTATATCAAGAATAGATAGATATTACTACATTATCACCAGCAACAACAAACAGTGGTTAACACTTTGTTGACGATAGCAAATGCTTAACGTATGTCAAGGAAATATAGACGTAATTCATCACAGATAGATGACCAGCAACAATGGTCTCCGTGGTACTTATTGTTTACAGAAACACAATTCATTTCTTTCCGCTCTATTTTATTTTGTGTCATGTTCCTGTATACTACTGTAAAGCACACATATTTTTTTCTCGAAGTTGTATTAATGTTATATCACGTCAAATTAAAAGTATTCCTGTTGTTGGAACGTAACCGTTAGAAGAACTAACGAACTTACAGTAATAAGATAACATAAAGCAAACTGAAACACGGTTATAAAGATACTGATTCTAATATCACGCGTAAAGTACTTTTGTATTTTTGAAACTTTCGGGAAAATAAGAAAATATTACTTGAGCCACGATTTTTGGTGAGAAGAATTTTACAGCACCTAATGTTTCATTCCCTTACTGTAGCTCTGCTGCTTGATTATTGGCAGTATGTCACTCATTTGACTGTGCCAATCAGAATAAAGTTTCTGCGACGTCACACGTCTGTGATTTGCCGATAGAAGCCAAAGGTGCTGAGAGCGAAAAGCATCTAAGTTACCAAGAAGCAGAGCTGCAGATGTGCACATAAAATACTGATACATGTTAGTGAAAAATTATTTTCGCCATAAATCAGTGATGTCTCATAAACATTTTCTAAACCTTTCCGTGAATCTTATTGGTAACTTCAGTGAGTTACTAAGTTCATATTACTTCGCTGTAAATATCTTATTTTGTACAAAAGTTTGAATTTTCACTGTGAAATTTCGAAACTAGGTAAAATTTGGACTTTAAAATACCTTACGTAAGTAGGACAAAAATTGTCATTGAACAAATTATAATTAGAGGTAATGTTATTTTTTTAATAGTATTAAATTATTTTAATTATTATCTGCCGTTTATTTACAACCACTGTTTTACCTTGAGTGATACTGATATACCTAGGGCCCGGTAGTTTTCGCGAAAAGATTTTTGCAGCACTTTGTTTCAGTGCCTTACGTGCGCACCTGCATCTCTGCTTTGTGGCCAGCGTGTGAAGGTTAAACCCGCAAATCACAGACGTGATATGTGGCAGTTATCCGTGTACTGATTGGCACAGTCAAATGAATAACGACTCTGCACAAAAACACTCTGCCAATAATCATTAAGTTGAGCTGCAGGTGTACACGTAAGACACTGAAACAAAGTGGGGCAAACATCTTTTCACGAAAACTACCGGGCCCTAGGTATACCACACCCTCTTAATCAAAGTCATGCTGAATGCTCAATGATATGTTTTTTTTAATAATACATATTAAGCATAACATTTGTTCGTATAGGAAATAATTTATTTTTCTAACTCCTGGTATTTGCTATCAGTAACGGAAGAAAAAATGAGCGAGTTCAATTTCCTACATGTCATAATTCACTATCGTGTGTGTACTCATACTCCAACGATTTTCCGTTTAACTTCTACTCACTGGAACATAATGATAATGAACTAATAGACTATGCTTGAGTGTACACAGGACAGTGAATTCTAACATGCAGGACACTGAACTAGCTAATTTTTCCTTGCCAGAGATAGTCATCCGTTCAATGAGGATTGCCTTGCTCCAACGTTAACCTTGGTGTGCAATATGATTTTCTATATTATTTATTTAACATTGAAATAACTGACGAATTAGAATCAGCATTGTTTAAATAAATAGGTTTCGTATTTCTCTGTTTTTTTTATTATTCAACCCTTAGACGCCCGTAAATAATTGTCTTCCCCACGTTTGACGACTAGCAATATTTGATGGGAGAGCCATTATTGTGAGTGATGTGGATCATTAGTGCCTGCTTCATTTTTCAGCATGTTGGCATACGCCTCTTCATCGCTGCTGCATCACTCTACCTCTGCTCTTATTTCCGTTCAGCATTTTTATTTTCAGTCTTGCGTTGGACACACGCCAAACGCATTATTCCTCTTCCGACAAAGAGCGACACTTTTGAAAATTGCGGCATGTCGATTAGTGTATCAGGGAGGAGTTAAGTGCGTAGTCGGTAATTTTATGAGAATGACTTGTAAATAGAAATATGTTGCCCTTAATTTTTTAACGTTTCCTGTATGTATTTTAGGACCCTAACTGGAAAACCAACGTGAAGTTCACCTATTTTTTAACAAATTAAGAGAATGGGTTCCTTACACCAAAACAAGAAAAAAAGTCTTTGTAAATATAGGTCCGTAAATCCTTAGTTTTTGAGTTGTTAGTAAAAGTTCGGTTCAGTGTGTTACAAGTAGGGCTAGGAATATTTCGCGAGTACAACGACCAACATGCTAGAATAAACTAGATTTAGTTTCTTGGACGTACTCCATTGCAAAACTGAACGACTGTCAAAAGAAAAACTAAACAAATAAAAGAAACCATAAAATAAGCAGAGTATGCTTAGTCAGCAAGATACAAACACAACATGAAATTCCAAGATGGAATCGGGTCACATAAAAACAATGAACAAACAGATAATAAATGAAGTTAATAGCAAATAAAATAAAAACCAAATAACATGCGACACAACGATGAGACGAAACAACAAACACAGTAGATATCAGACAAAAACAGAAAAATAACAAAAGAACACAACAAGTAGACGAGACAAAACGCAACAGATATCAGACATATACAGACCAGACAAACGACACAATGAAGAGACGAAACAAAACACAGAAGTTTTTCAGACGGACAGTGTCATGAACTCCCATTGCACATTTCTTTCAAAGATCATGCTAGAATAAATTATCCTGTGTATACCGAAGCTCTACCATTTGTCCGTTACCTGTTACTCACTCAGACAGCAGACAATGAGCGAGTAGACGGGGCTTGAGTATGCATAGGACATTGTATTGTAGCATGCATATTATTGAACTCGCGAATTTTTCCTAGCCCTAGTTACAAAATAACCAGTTGTAATAATAATGTGTTTAAACAAATGATTGATGTTATGGGTACAAGTATGCTAATAGCATAATTTGTATCCTCTATTGCGGATTTAGGGGTGTTTGACATAGCGTTACAGTGTATGATACGACGTGTGTATGTATGTGTGGAAGCAAGAGGATGGCATTTAGAACATTTACCGTGGGGAGTTTCTGATGTTATACTGAGTAGTAGCCAGACTTGGGACTAACGATTAAAAAAAATTAACGATTAAAATTAATCATTAAACATTTGGGTAACTTTTTAACTAAATCATTACTTTCGAGACTAGCCCATTTTAAACTTTTAATCGTTAAAATTATTGGCTAGCGATTAAAAGTAACGAGTTAGTTTCTGCAAAACCGATGACTGCATTATAAAATAACTGGATGGTTTCAGAGTCCAACACTGACACACAATATTATCGTATGGTATTTTCGGTCCATGCACCGAACACTACACAAATGATACTTAGCACTATCTACACAACGCAAGCTGAGTCAAATAAACGTGATACAGTAGACACAGAGCGTTTGTTTCGACCAGCAGATCGATAACATAACAAACAATTATTTTTCTCTGAAACGAAGGAACGTAAGAAGAGCGTGATTTACTTTATTGGTCTGGTGCAGCCCACTGAGTTTGTAAACATTATTTTAAGTTGTTGTTTTCACTGTTAGAAAAATCAGTAAATTTACGGAGATTTCATCGAAGGACACGCCTTAAAAAAGCGAAGTAACAGCCATTATTTTAAATTACGGAATCTTCGTAGAAAATTCCGTAAAGGAGCGCAGACAGAGATGTATATAGCTTTCTCTCTCTCTCTCTCTCTGCGCATGTTTCGGGCCTGTTCGTGTATCATCGACTAGAGTCCATTCGGGTCAGTTTTGCCAACGCAGATTATGGAAAGCTGAGTACACTAAAAAGTTTATTAGATTTATATTGTAGCAATAGAGTACTTTTTTCTGCATCTTGCTACTGAGAATATGAAAAGTCGCATTTTCATTGTTAGGCTAATCAATGCGAAGACTAGTTACTTCTAGTGACAAAGACGCCTATTTGGTTGAATTGATAATAATACGTTTCACAGTCGTGCCTACGCGTATTGTCTTGCAAATTTCAAGGTTATGTTTTCACGCACACCGCGTGTACGTTTCTGTACCACACGAGCCATTAAAATTCCTTTGAAATAGAAAGTTTTTAAGACAAGAAGAATCTGTTATTTTTTTTTTGTTTTTTTTTTTTTTTTTGTTTATGAAGTGTCCGTATATTTAAGAAGATCTCTGGATAATTTGTAACCGGTATTTTTCGTAAATTCACGGTTAAAATTTTTAACAGTGTATATGGTTTGTAATTCTAACTTTTCCTATTTCACAATGGCCGAGAATTTCTTTCTTTCTTCAGAAACTTAAAGAAATGGCAATTTTTAAAATGGTTTTCAAGGTGTTAAAATGTCATAATTGTGTAACGTTTTGTTTTTCTCCATACAAATATTTTGTGACACCCTAACTTTTAACTTTAAACAGTTTATTTTCTTTTGACTTTAACTTTTATCAGTTAAGGCTTTAAAAGTTAACTTTTAACACAAATAGGTAACTTTTTTTAGGCATTAACGTCAACTTTAATCAGTTAGATTTTTTGTTTAACTTTCCCAAGTCTGGTAGTAGTTAGTGGACAAATGCCGGGGCTTCAGTATGTACACGATGTTTTGTTTTAACACGCAGGTAATTGAATTCGCGACATTTTCCTGTCCCTATTTATTTGACATTTGCTGGAAGTCGCTGACCCAGTGATAGACTAACTAAATGCAAGCCCATATCACTGTATCAGCGAGCAGCCAATGAACATCTGTTTTATGCTTGAGTTCACATAAATACGTGGCGGCTAGTCTAAAGGTCAATGCCCGCGAATTTTTCCCGTTTCTACCAATCATACATGTTGCAAGCAAATACAGTATTTTCAAGCGAATGTTGTCACAAAACCTTTTCGTGATATGCCATCACCTATAGCATATTGAGATTTAACTTTTTTTGCAGTGGGAGTTTACAATTAGAATTTATTGGTTTTTGGACATACGCCGTTGCTCATGTTTTTCTAATCAAACGTGTGGTGAATTTTTTTTTATTTCCAATAAATTCTAATTCTAGCCATATTGGGAAAGAGTGCACAGTTTTTTTAGTATGCCTAAATAACAAGGAACAATAACGGAAAAATAAAGGAAAAAAAGGGGGGCGATCAGTGGTGGCTCGTGTGTTGTTGCCAGGTAGGGCTACAGTTGCCAAGAGCTGTACAGGGTTGTGCGCTGGTTGACTCTACAGCCACTGACACGCTGATGTGCAGGTGTCCCTTACTACTGAGTGGTCACAACACATCTAGTAGTCGGCAATTCTTTCATGGTCATTGGTAGAGCCAGTGATTTTTGGTGAAAATAATTCTGCAACAATTTGTTTCAATGCCTTATGTGCACACCTGTTTCACTGCTTCGTGGTCAGTGATTGGAAGTTTTAAACTATCGGCATCTCGGAGTTCTACCTGCAAATCACGGACGTGTGGTGTCGCGGTAACATTGTTCTGGATGGTGCAGTCAAATGTGCCACGCCTCTGCCCTATTATATTCTGCCAATAACCACGAACCAGAGTTGCAGGTGTTCACATAAGGCATTGAAACAAGTTGTTGCAGAATTCTTTTCACCAAAAATAACTGGCTCTAGTCATTGGTCTACGGCGCGTTCATCAAGAGTGTACAGTTCCGACTATCTGCAGCCCCACATGGCAACAACCCACGAGCCGCCACTGGGGGGCGATATTCCCAAGACTTCGCACAACCCTGAAAAATGTACAGAGCCATCCCTGTCCTTGCACATGTCAGTACTTACTGAATTTGAAACTGACTGTACCATAATATTTCTGTGTGCACTGAATAAGCTTTGTAACAACTAGCATGCGTTGCTTCGTTAAATGTATGCATTGGGCGAGACGCGTTCGTTACCTTGCAACCTCGTTGTAAGACAAGACGGGTTCATTTAGCGAAAGCTGGTTTTCGTGTGGTGTAATCCAGCCGTGCCTAAATCAGGCGGTCGCCACAGCAAGAAGCTATACAATGACATTACACGGTAGTGGAGACAACGGGGACAAGAACTCAACGAGCCAAACTGCACGTCCTGTCCCGTAAGCACGGCGATATTGCCAGGGAATATTGCGCGTAAGATATGCTACGCTAATACCCGCCTGTGTGCCGGGGTACGTAGCAGAGATAATATAATTCCGTTCACGGCGTCACCAGTAGAATGGGAAGGGGTTGGAAGGGAGCGGTTTAAGGGAATCCGTGATAAAATGACGATGAGAAATCGATTCGTGTGTAGCTGAGCTTTTAGGAATATAGAGTGAGAGATTTACATATCCTAATATAAGTTCAGTGACGGGAGAAACATCTGAGAACAAGCCTTACGATGGTGAGAAAGAAAGCTATGCTAAGGATTGTTAGACAATTTTATTGTATTTTCTGTTTTTGAGCCATAACATTTATTTAAATTGCGTTATCAAATGTTTCTCTTCGACAAAACATAGTAATTGTATTATCTTGGTAAACTGCTTGACACGAAAAATAATGGAATATTTAATTAATTTGTCATGCAGAATCATTGCAAGAGAATCACGGGTTAAATGTCAAGAATTCTCTGGCAATGATTCTACATGACAAATAAATTGAAGCACCCAATATTATTACCGTCATGCAGCTTACCAAGAATATAGTCTATGTTTTGTCGAAGAGAACACTTTTGTAAGACAATTTGAATAAATGTTATGGCTCAAAAACTGAAAATACAATACAATTGTGTTAATACTCCCCCTTAAGAGCGTTCACGTGTCCAAAGTGCATAATTTTATATTTAGGTATACGACTTAGTGTTACTTGTGACTATAATTTCCACTTGTGAAAAATTATTTAACTCTCATAGTTAGAGACATGCAAAATTTGCGTTATCATATGGTAGCAGACTAAACTTCACTTTCCTATACATAACAGAGCATAATCTGCGATTCAATTGGCCACGAACATTTATGTGTTGTCATTTACGTGTGTTACGTCTTTACAGAGATTGGCCTCTCTGCCGTGTAAGCATTCTCCGCGGCAAGTCACGACAATATCGGCCAGCGGGAGACGTCGAACGAGCCTATAGTCACTTGGAGTCTAGTCAGCTGTCAGAAAATAACGCGAATTTTGCATGTCTCAACTCTTAGTCTTCCCACAGCGGCATGTCAAAGTAAAAATTTTTCAGTTACGGGAACATGCTAATAACAAAAACCAACTGTCTTACTCGAACGACATAATTTACACTGAAATCATATAGTATGGGACATTTGTTAAAACATTTAAAACCACACAACTGTATTTTTTTTTAAATGGCCATGCATAAAGAAAATTATCATTATTTTTAGAATTTTTTATAAATACAAAAAAATTCACTGTGTAATTTAGAATCTTTTAGCATATGATCCATACACTCTTATTTAGGTGTAAATTATTTCATTCGATCAAGTCTGTTGGTTTTGGTTATTAGCATGTTCCCGTAACTTGCAAATTTTGACTTTGACCTGCCGCTGTGGGAAGACTATGAGGACTGAAAAAGTTTCACAAGTGGAAAATGTAGTCAAAAGTAACGTCTGTAAAACCAACACTTACAAATATAAAATTATGCCCTTTTGTCACGTGAACGTCCGTGAGGGCGCGTTTCACCTCAGTTTTCAATGTCTTTTTTTATTTTTATATTTGAACAAGATATTTTTTCCTTATTTTAGACATAAATTGTGATTAAATCTTCATCTTAGGAAATTTTTATGTATCTCATAGTTTTTACGAATGAGTCGTAAACGTCAAAATTTGCACTTTACGGTTTTATGTACGCCACTATAACCAACTGACATACCAAACCGAAAAAAATTCACAGGCTGTAGCTTGACATATATAAAAACAAAAAAAAAATGAAAATTATTGAATTTTTTCAATTTTCATTTCAGAATTCAGCATTTTTTATTAAATACAGAAATATTTTATTTTTTGTTTTTATATACGTCGGTTTTGTTCCTCGCGTACACCAACGCAGCCTGCCTATATAAGAACCTTAAGGATGTTCAAGTACAAAGAAATAATTTTATATTTTCATGAAATATTGTTAGTTTTGTAAACAATAGTTGTGAGTAAATTTTACTCTTACGAAGCAATTTTATCTCTCATAGTTTAATCATAACAGGGTGTCAAAGTTAAGAATTTTCTTGTTACACTGTCATGCAAATTGTGAAAATCAACCAACCTGCTTAAACAAAATAATCATCTTAGAACTTATGAGCTGTGCAATAAAAAATTTAACAAAACTCACAACGTAATAATTTGAATGTTCAAGAATCACAAAAGTACAGAAAAAAAGTTTGAAAATTCAGAAATTTTTCAAAAATAGAAAACGGTTTACGTGATTATTTCAAATGTTTTATTGCGTAGCCCTTATAATGTTATTGCATTGTGAATTATTTCACTTACGTAAGTCAATTGGTTTTCACTATTTGCATGGCAGCAGAACACGCTAATTTTGAGTTTGACGCACTGTTATGAGGAGACTGCGCCAGTTACAATTGTTTCGTAAGAAGAAACTGTACTCACAAGTATCGTCTATAAAACTAACACTATTTCATATAAATATAAAATTACGACTTTATATCACTTGAACACCCTTAAGGCGGCGAAAATAGGAAACTTTGCGGTCTTAATTCAGGTGTGTAAATTTTGCCGCAGAATCGTTTTAAATATATAGGCGGGTACAATGAAACTTTATCTTTTATATTACGTCATAAAATGTTAGAGTGACCACTGAAAGTCTCATACAGTCGTGTTGTCGGCGAGAAGAAGGCACGCCAGTTCTGTGACTTGCTCCTAGGGGCGAGGGTAAGCTGTGATGCTCGTGCTGTCTCGTCCTTACCTCTTTCTAGGCCTCGAATGAGCAAAATACGTCCACTCAGATATCTAATTATGGGCATTCCAAAGGGAAAAAAATCATAATTTTATGTTTGTATGAAACTGTGTTAGTTTTATAGAAGTTTCTAGGGAGTACATTATCCTAGTGCAAGAAAAGTAGCTTAGCTGGTTTTCCTTTTAAAGGCATTTCAAAGTAAAAGTTGCATGTTTTTAGTTCATACACCCCTCGAAAACCAATCATCGTAATTAAACTAAATTATTCACAGTAAAAGCATATGTCTCTGGCTAGAGTTTTAAGTGTATAAAAATCTATTCAAACATTAGCTACGTACATATTTTTAATTTCTGAAATTTGGAAATTTTTGCTACTTTTGGAACTTTTTTTAAACAAGGTGGTAGGCGGTAATAAGGCCCACCAGGTAATAAGGCCCGATTGCTGTTAAAAATGTTACTCGCCAGCGAACCTCTTCGCTAGCAGCACAACCACAAAGCTGCTAGTAACTCGTTGTCACAATTGTTTTCTGTAGAGTGGGCGTGGAAGAATACGGAGGTAATTGTTTCCTTGATTTGATAACATTTCTCCTCTTAAGAACCTCTTCCTTCCAAGTTGTGCACTTTAAATACACTAAATAGGATGTAAATACATAATCAACAACACAACCATGCCTTGAAAGTCCGTTTTATATTATTACTCTTATTCATAACAAATAAAATGAAACGTCATGCTAACAGGTAATAAGGCCCACTCGTGTTTTGAATGGGCTTTATTACCTGCTATGGAATTTTAACTACATGACTTCTTTTTTTATTTTTTTTATTTAAATACCAAGAATCGCTACTCCCCTGAAAATTATTTTAACAACCTGTTCTATTATGGCCTTTTTTTCTTATGATTCAATCGGGTTTTAAGAAACTGTAGGTGTGTATATTACGCACGACAGACTTTTAACACGCCGAGAAGAGTCAGATGATGACACGTCACTCTTTCAAAGATTGGCAAATTTTCTGACGTCACCGTTTGCAAGTACACCAAACATCAGACGTAAGCGTCACGCAATCCTTCGCAAGAAGGCTATTAACTATAGAGCTCAAACCCTGAACAGGAATCTTATTGGAAAATAATCTGTCCAACCCACTGCAACCATGGTTGAACGAACCACCTCGAAAGCTAGTGAAGAGCAATGGCTGTGTGGTGTTTGCCAAGATTTTGTTGCAGACATGAAACCATGTCTTTCATGCAATACCTGGTTTCACGAGAAATGTGTTGGACTTACAGCTTATAGCGATGTCCTAAACGTAATGAGTAACCAATATGGTTTATTGTCACCAATTCATTTACTTTTTTGTTTGTGGTTCTTTTATTTTTAATTTCGGTTGATGGTTTCAACTGGTTGATACGATAGTTAATGGCACTGACAGTTTTGACTTTTTAAATTAAGGACTGGGCAGTTAAAGTTAGTTATAGAGGCACATAAGTGTGAAAAATCTGAAACAATCATAATTTTATTTGTTTTGTTTTTTATTGTACTATTTCCTACGAAGTATGTAATGGATTTAAAGACTTTGACTTATTCCTCACAATCTAATTGATGCAATACGTTTCTTTTCCTCAGTCATTAGAAATTTTCATTGATATTTTTGTTTAATTAAGAACTTAAAGCAGTGCTATACAATAAGGATATATTTGTGATAATTAGCTTGTTCAAACTTCAAACAATTCTGGTTTATTACTCTGAATCTGTAGTGCTTATAAATAGATGTAAGTTTAATTAAAGTCTAATTAAAAATTGCAATAAGATAAGTTTAATTTAAAAGTGATTTTCTATTTATATATGTAAGAAATAAAAGTTCTATCATTTTTTTTTTGTCTTTTTAATGTGAAGAATTTTCAATTTTTCTGGATTTTTTTTTTGATTGATTATCATATTTTAACATGGACCTTATTATATGCTGTTGAAGGTAATGTGGCCCAGTTACATATGTTTGTGTTTTTATTTATAAAGTTACCAGAACTTTTTGATATCAGCAAGTTTGTGCAATATTTATGCAGGAGACAAGTAAACAATTATTTCCTCTACCAGACAATTTTGTGTATCATCAATCTCTAAATAGTTAATTAGCCATTGTTTCGTAAATGGGCCTCATTTGCCCCCCTTACCGTACAAAAATGTTTTGTATAGGGTTTTTATATGCTTAAAGCCCTATCTTGTGACATGTATATTTATTGTGATCTAGCTGTCCCGTTGCGGCTTCGCCCGCGTGTACTATAGAAAAGAGTAACTAACTTTTAGTTACGTGTTAATTGATGGTGATACTATATTCTATATTATACTATATTCACTGTTTATCTTTAAAACATCAAATACAAACAGATTTGTCCAGTCCACTGCGCTAAGCGTACTTTTTTAAATTCATCTTTATTTCTCTATA
>PNEQ01089080.1:48873-61863 GCA_003012365.1 Medauroidea extradentata | reverse complement strand
CTGAGCTGATCAACATGCTTTTTCAACAAGATGGTCGTCCAGCGCACTCCTCCAGACTGGCGAGAGAAGTTTTAAACCGTTTGTTTCCTGGCCGGTGGATAGGGATTGGCGGCTTTGTAGAATTTCCGCCACGTTCACCTGATCTGACCGTCCTGGATTTCTTCATTTGGGGCTACGTCAAGTCGCGAATATTTTTTAGCTCACCTCAAACACCCGAACAAATTGAGCTAGCCATCACCGAAGCCTTTGCGGAATTCACGCCTGAGATGTTGTCCAACGCACGCAAGAACTTCATGCGACGAGTAACCCTCTGCTTGGAAGAGGATGGACGCCACTTCGAACATCTTTTGTAAATGTTCATTGTAAATGTCCATTGTAAACGTCTGTGATGAATTAATATTTCTAGTCGCATCGCTGTATAGTAATATACTATGTCGTAAATAAACTTTTATTGATAGAAATATTTCGTAAAAAATATTAACAGAAGCGTAAAATAACGAGATCTGAAGCAGAAATCGTTGAAACATATTCCAAAGTCTGTGTAAATATATGTTGAAAGAGTTAAACCGTTTAGAATGCTGCGTCAGAAGGCGGCAACCAGTGACATCGAACGTAGCTCCGTCGCTAGCGCGCCGCGAGCAGAATTCAAGCCGGTTGCGGGTGGGTAGGCAGCCCACTTGCCAGTTCTGTGTTGAATCGAAACACACTGTACACAAAGAGTAGTATAGGTACAGACCCTTCGCGGTAAAATAAGCACATTACAGGGCAGTCTAATCTACTACAACACTAATCAATTGGTTTTCATTTTGCCGTAGACGTTAACTTAGTGTATGACATACACTAAACTATTTTGTTTTCAAGAAGGTTGCTTTATAAATTAATAGAAAGCACAAATTGGTTAAAAGCAGGTGCTTCAAAAGTGCTCACATTGTTGTGAACCGCCTACAGCAATGACGTAAGACGCTGATAGCCAGGAGCAATCTATAATAATAATAATAATAATAATAATAATAATAATAATAACAATAATAATAATAACCTAATAATAATATCACGTGTAAGTGTTTTTAACAGCAAGCCAAGGTTAAACTTCCTGCAGAACATCTTAACAAAATTTTAAGACATTTTCCTGCATTCTACTTCTTTCGCGACCCCAATGTAGGTGCGGTACATTGCCGCTGGGGCGTCACAGTGGCAGTGTTGCCAAAATAGGTAAAATTGCACAAAATATGTGGCATTACGCGTGGTTTGTAAATTTTGGGTGGAGTGAATGGCTGGGTGGAATTTTTGGAGAATGCTCAATTTGAATACGCAAAAATAAAGACTTTTTATATTAATATTTTTAATTTATGTGTATAGTGTCATAGAGATTTTACGAACTATTGTTGAAAATTAAAATTCAGGTTTTTACTAATATTTTAATTTTAAAAAAATTGTTTCTTTATTTAACGTATTATTTTCCGTTAAATATTGTGGTCAATTCGTTACTTTATCAGCGTGGCATTTATGTCTGACAAAGACATGTTCATTCGGTCGGTGAGTTTTTCACTGTTTGTAATTTTGATGTGTCCGTCGATTATTTTGTTATTTGCGTGGAACAACATAATTTTACATCTATAAGTTGAGCGCTGCTTGGTGCAGAGTAAAAAACATTTTCTTTACTAGAAATAAAGATTTTTTTTTGGAGACTATTTAGATTACGGGAAAGAAATCTTGCTTTACAGTAAAGAAAATTTAAAAAAAAAAACTATGTTTAAAGTTACTAATTTTTTTGTCTTTAAAAGGTTTTGTATAATATCAGTTTCATTGCAGCAATCATAATATTTTTTGTTTCAACATAAAACTTGTGTCGAAAATAGATCTAACTTCGACATAAAGATTTCAACTCAACTATATTAAAGGTAACACAACATTTTAACCATTACTGCTACCTTTGAATAAAAATTTTCTATGCGGGAAAATTACTTTACAGTGGCTTATATTCAAACCAAATATTTCTTCGCAGCAGCAAAGATTTTGTTGTGACGAAAGAAGTGACTTTAGTACGTGCAATTGAAAAAATTACGAATTTTTTCTAGCTCCTTAACAATGCGGTATATAGTAGGAACCAGTGAAAATGTTTTATTTAGTTCATGAGCACACTACTAGGAGCGCTGGCAACACTTCCCATTACAGCAATGTTAAAACAGCATCCCTGTGTTCGTGACGATGGAGGTTATTTCAGTCTAAATCAATAAGGAGGCCAAACCGAACGAGCTGGCACAACGGTAACGCGATGAACTCGCATTCGGGAGGACCCCGGGTTGAATTTCCCGACTAACGCCACCCGTTTTACATGGTATCCCAAAATTGCTGCTGTGATTTCTTGAGATCGGGCATGGCCGGTCTTCTTCCACTTAGTCCTTGTAAAAGTTTACGTGTAACATTCTCTAACAACTTTACTGTCGACGAGATGTAAGGACCTCTTTAAAAAAAAAAAAAATACGAAGCCAAATATATTTAAATTCAGTTCTTTTACACTCCGCATTATGTATGCCTTTTTTTTTGGGGGGGGGGGAGCCGCGGTTGGTTGCAGTAGCTAGAACATTCGCCTCCCACCAAGACGATTCCGTCTCGATTCCCGGCGGGGTCGGTCTCCGGATTTCCCCATGTGATAATTGTGTCGGACGATGCCGCTAGTCGACGGGTTTTCTCGGGGATCTCCCGATTCCCCCGCCCACACTCCGGCGTCGCTCCACACCCACCTCATCGACTCTTAAGGGCGCCGTCTACCATGCGCCTAAGTAGCATTACAGTGTGTTTGTGAAATACGTTTTTACGTAACTATTCCACATGTGCCCATTGTGTCAGAGTACGAAAAAAAAAAAAAACACTTCAAACGATTACGGAAAGGTAGTGTCAAAATAACGCGTTAACTAGAAAAATCATTTCGGAGCCCCTCAAAACGCCTAAAAACTGATTTTCCAACCGAGAAAGACCGGCTGTAGAAACACGCAAGGGATTTGCTAGAAACATTTCACCAACAAAAAGATCGTTTCACCACTGAAAGAGTCAATCAGGCGAGTGATCTACAATACCACTACATGCCGTTTTAGTGTCTTGCAGTAGAGCCGGTCAACATCGCCCTTGGCGCCGTGCCTCTCTCACACAAACACACGGCCAACAGGCGGGTGCCCTAAGGGTGTTCAAGTGCGACAAAACCATAATTTTATATTTATATGAAATAGTGTTAGTTTTATATATGATACTTGTGAGTACAGTTTCCTCTTACGAAACCATTTAAGCTCTCAGTTTTCTCATAACGGAGCGTCAAAGTCAAAATCTGCATGTTCTGCTGTCATGTGAATAGTGAAAACCAATTGACTTACGTAAATGAAATAACATGCCATGAGCTACGTAATAAAGCACTTAGATAGTATCCCATGAATTATTTTTATATTTTATAAAATGTTGAATTTGCCATTTTTTCTGTACTTTTGCTATTCTTAAAAAATTCAAAATATTACTTTGTGGGATTTAAAATGCTACATTGCAGAGCTCATGGGGTGTTAGTTCACAGAGAATTATTTCATTTAAGTAGATCAATTAGTTCTCACTATTTGCATGGCAGCAGAACATGCAAATTATAACTTTGACGCACCGTTATGAGAAAACTATGAGAGCCAAAATTGTTTTATAAGTCACAAGTATCGTCTACAAAAATAACACTAATTCTAATAAATATAAAATTATGATTTTATCGTACTTGAACACACTTTAGACTAGTTTGTTAAAAGGCCGTATAACCTTCTCAGCCCACCTGACCATCACCAAGGAGATATAGGCTTGCTCAGTCTATACCACCAGTCACGGTCGTAGAAGAACAGGTCTGGACAGTCGCCTATCTACCAATGTGTTTTGCTTGACACCCTTGTTGTTTGGCTGTTGTTCGTCAAGTTACCGAGAATGTGGGCGTGTTTGGCGCTACTGCCAGAGCGGTCGGGCTCAACCTCCGTCCACTTTTTTCCAGTGTTTACGTTACAAAGAAAATAAAGATTACTGAAGCCATAATTTAGGATTGTGAGCAAAGAGAATATTTTGTAAATTGATAAAAAAAAATACGTTTTGATAGTAGAGCCAAACACGCACACATTCTCGTTAACTTGGCGAACTGCAGCCAAACAACAAGGGGGTCAAGTTTCCAGGCGAGTGTCCAGACCTGCTCTTCTACGTCCGTGCCACCAATGTTAGCCAGCAGGGGGCTGTAAAAATATCGCTTTTCACGGATGCAACTCAGAATTTGCACCTGCGTGGCGTCTGGTCGCGCCGCAGTGAAAATACGCACACACAGATGCCAGAGGTCACGTGATGGATATACAATCGTTGTAAATATGCGCCTATCAAGTACTTCGACACAAGCCCGTTGATTTGTTCGCTCGTGCTAAGGTTAAGGGGTTTGTTCCCGAGTTTATTTCAGACTGGTGCCAATAACTCAAATATTTTTAAACCAAAAGTTTGAAAAAATTTGAGTCAATGTGCAATCACACGATGCACAATACTGTAGACGCGTTTTTTAAAATAATGTACCATTTGCCAGCAAAAAAAAAAATATATATATATATAATTTCCTTCATTTTTGCTTATTTTCACGACGAAAAACTTGTTACTTTGGGTAATGAAATCTTAAAAACCGTTCAGTATAATTCTACAAAAAAATTAAGCTACAAATTATAACATATAAGTGTCAAAACTGTGCAGCGAAATTTGATATGAGTATTAGGTAGCAATAAAAAAAATATTTTCGAAATCACTGCAAAACTCCGTAGCAAGAAAAGTTTATCATAGGGAAAATTTCTGCCACCTGAGCGCTGGTATTGCGAATAGGTGCAAACTGACCAATCACAGAGCTTTCCTGAATTTTACGTTGCATAGCGTTGATAATTTAAAACGCGAAATTGGTTTATTTTCACTTTAAAATTAAGTTAACTGTTTCCCTATACTAAACTCTCCCATTATAAAACACATTTTCTTTCTAACCTGTAGTAGAATTAACGTTACCCATGCACAGCTGGAAAATACGTGGTTTATTCAGTTCCAAATGAGACTAGAGGTGCAAATGACTACCTGTTTTACCTGCTCTGCTCTTGCGCTGCGCTGCGTCGGTGCAAAAAACAGGTAGTATAGTGATATTTAATTGTGGCCCAGGTAAGAATAAAGCCCACGCCATTCCTAACAGAGAACTGAACTATCACTTCATGTAGGGTATCGTTCACTCAAAAAAAAAATGTCTAGAGACTATTAGTTCGTTTCAAAATATTCAAACAAATGTTTTACTATCCACAGAAGATCCTTGAAAATTTTATGCCTTACCCAGTACAAATTATTTGAAATAAAGTACTGCAGAGCATCGCTAATCTGAACTACCCCAAACAAGTGTGTGCGACAAAAATTTACACGAAATAATACAAACAAAATCAATAAATCCTTGGATTGTGGTTTTATTTTTGCCGTATTTTTAATTATGTGTTTATACGTGCCCTTGTAAACATGCACAGCCTTGGGAGAGGTTGCACGAGAGAAACGGTAAAGGCATAGGAAGGAACTTAATTAAGGCGGCCGCCTACCACACGCTTCAAATGTGATGCAATGTGTTCGTAAACAGGTTTTTTCTACGAAGAAATTCCAAGTGTGCCCAATGTGCCAACGTAGGAAAAAAAACATACTTCAGACGAGGTCGGAATCCCATTGTTAATCCGCCTCGCTTATTAAAAACACTGTTTCTAAGCCCCTTAACATAGCTAAAAACTGCCATTTCAGACTGCCGTACTTCAATATGTACTAAATGGATGTACGTGAAACTCAGATTCCGACCTGTACTGAACTTTGCTACATACTTTCAACCAATAAAATTATAGGGTATTCCTTAAAGTCCCATAGTAAAAACTGTTCGATGGGAACCTTGCACGCTATTTCAGAGCTTGGCTCGTTGAGGCGATGCGGTATTTGATGCGCGCTTCAAGTTAGTCCTTATGTCTCCGTTATTTCTGAGTCTCTAACGCGGGGGTAGGCCGTGCCCGCATTCACCAGGATGATTTAGAAAAACCCTGGAAAACCGAAACCAGCATGGTCGAAGACAGGAACTGAAATCCAGGAATCGAACCCGGAAACTCCTGAATACGAGGTGAGTATTTTACCACTGCTTCACTTATTTCAGTTTTGCTCCAACTAGCTCGGTTCAATCTCCACTTCGCTCTCTCAACCAAGTCTGGTGGCTTTACAGCGATTTAATTTTTTTTTTTTTTTAACAAAACAATTCTCCTACACAGTTCAGTCACAAATATGTCATAACTTGTGCTTATTAGTTTTTGGTAGCAATATACCATATGGTTGTTTTCCTTCAGATATTTGCGCCCAAAGTACCGCCAAATGTGTCATAAAAATAAGCCCAAACCAAGCAAAATATTTTTTTTTCACCGGACGAACAGTGCATCATGTTGTAAAACACCTAAGTGTAGAATATTTTCAAAACAATCCGTTAAAAAAGGTTTTTAGATTTTTGCACCACCGAGCTGTGTGCAGATCTTCGTCCGTCACAAGATTATTCGAAAACTTCTCAGCGTACGGAAGTTATTACTTATGTCTGCTTAGAAACAGCATTCAAAGAACATTACGCACTTTGAATACCCTTTTCAGATTTTCCATGTAACTCTCAAGTTTTCTTGCGCTGCCGAAAAATTGCGAAAATTGGATTTTGGCGGTACTTTTCATGTAGGGCATATGCAAATCTTGGCGCAGCATTTTGTAAAAGGTATACGCATGTGCAATACACCTTTATCTCTAAAATTACGTCATAAAATAATATGGTCACCCCTGACTATCTCATAGAGGCGAGTCGTCAGCGAGAAGACTGCACGCCAGTTTCAGTGATGTGCCTTAGGACTAGAAGAAGGCGTGTTGTGTGTGCTGTGTCGCCCTTACGCACTTTTAGGCCTTGAACACGCAAAGTATGTTTCATCCAGACGACCTCCTTAGGACATGGTCGACCGCAATTTTCATCACAATTTTTTGATTTTTTATCTGTACCAAATATTTTTTTTCTTATTTCAGACACAAAATGTGACTAAATTTGGCTCTTACGAAATTTTTTTATCTCTCATAGTTTTCGCGTAATGGCTTGTTAAAGTCATATTTTACATGTTTCCGTTTTAACGACTACACTAAAACCAACTGATATACCAAACTCAATAAGATCACAGTGGATAAAGACAGTGCAGGCTAAAATGTCATGCTCATAAAAATTAAGAATAAAAACTATTTGTATTAAAAAACACACTGACACTAAAATAAAAACTTTTAAAAATTCAATATTTTTTTTAAAATACAAATAGTTTGTATTCTTTATTTTTATAAGCATGGCATTGTAGCCTGCAATGTGTTTATCCACTGTAATTTTTTTGAGTTTGGTATATCTGTTGGTTTTAGTGTAGTCGTTAAAACGGAAACATGCAAAATGACTTTAACAAGCCATTACGCTAAAACTATGAGAGATAAAAAAATTTCATAAGAGCCAAATTTATTCACATTTTGTGTCAAAAATAAGAAAAAAATATCTGGTGCAAATAAAAAAATGGTGATAAAAATTGCTGTATAGGCTACCGCGCCCTTAATTCAGTGACAGGGAACGTCCATGTATTTAAAATATTTTAGGAAATTATTTACAGTACCACGCAGATACATCACTTAATTGCTAAGCCTTTAATGTTATGCTTGCTACTACATTACAAGTGGGAAGAATTTCGGTTAATGTTAATACTGGATATCTGAACGGGACTTGTTTCCAATAAATGTGTGCTGAAGAGCTGTGTTACTGGCGTAATTTCCTAACACTTCTAAATGAAACCAGTATTTAATCAAGGTAAACTTTTGCATTGTGTGTGTGTAAAACATTTTTGATACTACTTCTTAATGTAAACATGAAGTGACCCAATTCTTCACTAACTCATCAACGCACAGCCCAAACCGCTCGACCTAGAGACATGGCATTTTGAGGGGGGCTACCCCTTACGCCGCAGGCAACCACTAAGAAGGGAATTTTTAAATTGCAATATTAAGGGGTGCGGTGTGTTTTCAATGAATGCTCTACACCGCTTAAAGACGTCCATATATCGCAGCGATTTTCTCTTCAGAATGAAGACAACGAAAATGCATGTCTCCTAATTTTAATATTTTCGAAAAAATAATATTAAGGGACTGAAAAGTAGTAAAAAGTGTTTCAAATCAATCCTCAATAACTCTTTAATCCGCTGTTATAGCGAAGTGATTTTTGCTTCAGAACGAAACTTACATATATCCCTTAAAGTAGTTTCAGGATTTTTTTCTAAGGGCGATATAAAAATATAACGTGGTTTTAATTAATCATCTGTATTTTTTTAACCTGCTGAGGTATCGATATAGTTTTTAATAGGATTGAAGTTTACGCAAACGCCTAAAAATGTCCATAATGATTTTTTAAAATTAAAAAATTTAGAGGTAGAAATCTGTCAAATGTTCCAGAAATCTCAAGAAGCAGGTATGACCACGGATAAATAATTTAATAGTGGTTCATTTTTGCCGTCCTAATAATACGTAAACCTCTTGGGCATGAGCCTGTATATACACATTTAATTGCTTCAGAATTCTTGGATCCCTGAGATTAGTCACTGACCTGCTGTACCGTATACGCACGATTACTATCGATGGCTCGACATTATTTCGAAAATTTGACTTTCGCCTTTGTTCATAGTAGGTTTTATTAAAACTTCTAAAAAAGAACTAGGCACGTAAAGCCTAGTTTACACGAACGATAACATTGCTAATAAAACGTGTTTTCAACAAAGTTATTACCAATGTTGTAAAAATGCTTGGAAATTGTTGACATAATGTTAACATCGTTGCAAACATTACGTTATTAACATTGTTAATATTTACAAAAATGTTAATGAAATTTGTTAGTGACATTTCGTTGAAAACATTTGCTAGAAACAAAAGTTATTAATTTTAGAAACATGTTAATAACTTTGTCACCAACACTGTTGATAACATTATTTTCCCGGCCCATTCAAGGGCGGTCTAGATCAAAGGATGCTGCTAACTTACGTTACTAGCAATGCTATCAGAAATGTTGTAGGAATTTTCGTCATCAACATTATTACTAACCCCCATTGGTGTTTTCACAATTGTTAATAACACATTTGCTATCAACATTGCTATAAAATAGTGTACCATAGCTCAGAATGGGTTGATAACTTTTTGTAACTAGATGAGTTATGATTAACATTGTTACTGTTATTTTTTGTGTAAACTGGGATTTAACTGTGCCACAGGTAAGAAATCCATTTGTGTGCTAAATCTGCATTAGAAGAAACTGCAGTCAAAGAAATAACAACATGTGACACGAATATAACTGTGAGGTGTGAAATACATTAATTTCAATCACTTATAAATTAGTAGCAAACTTGTGAACGTAACTTATGGTACCAAGTACGATACGAACTCTAAAATTCCTCTGTGAAGTCGTTATCCTATCGACATTACGCCGATATTAAAGGGTTAATTGTCTCAAAAATCTGTTTGAGGCAATTTAATTAATTTGCTAGTATATTTTCAGTTAAATATTTTTTTTTACTCAAACCAAATAAATTTGTGGTTTTTATGTCACAGTACAGAAGCGCAGTAATTACTTATCACATCTACATTACACAGTATCGAACCTGGGACTTTCCGGATCTAAGAACGTACATTGGTGTCCGCTGTTAGAGTCACACATCCTCATGAACTTAACGCCTTGTCCAAATTATGCCATCCATGCAGGTTTAAATTCTAAATTTTCACGTTTTACGGTTTTCTGTAGAACTTGTTTTATCGGGATATTATTTTACCTGGATGGAACATCAATAAGTGACTTACAAATATTTTTTATGATGCTGTCACATACAAAGAAAAATACTTGCGATGTATGATAGCAAACCTCGGCGTGCCGTTAGCTTGGACCAACAGAAATAAACATATTTGTATATCCATAAAAAATGTTACACTCGCGTCAGCCAAATATATCATCAGACGTACGTGCTTTGTCAAATTCAACAAAATCAGATGTGTAGCGTAGTACACTTCGTTCAGGGATTAAAATATTTTGTTAGGTCAAGTACAAATTCGTTTATCAATATTTTAAAAAAATTGGTTAAAAAATTGTTTTCTGTGTGCCGCCTAAATTGGCACTCATCAATTTCTTCCACATCCCTGCAATTTCAAAGGCGAATTTTGTTGCGAAACTTAAAGGGTGGTGATCTTTCAAAAGTTATTTCTTTATTGCAAATGCGTGGCATTTCCCGGATCATTTTTCCCGCAGCCGAGCTGACACCGGGAACGCCATTAAGGTGTGTAAGGAAGTGAAGTTGGCGAACGATAATAATTTTGCAGCAAAGGGTACAAAAAAAAAAGAGAGAAGGGTACAGCGAGGAAAAGTGACAGGGCACGATAGCGTTATCAGTCACGGGGCTCTTCCGCTAAAACTTTAAAATGACTATGATGTCCCCCCCTCCGCCGCAACTTTCCTCCACGACCAACCTTCCAAGTCGACTCATCCCAAGTCTCATTATCTTCTCCGCGAACAAGAGCGACACAACGCGCAGATAAAGAGAATAGGTAAAGTAGGCGGGGCGTCGCTCGCGGCCCTAAATATTGACGCTGCCTGCTCGAGGTCGCAGGGGGGGGGGGCGCCTAGCGACGTCGTGCCGAATTAACGGGCGCAAGCTCGCGCCGCGCGGTCGCCGCGTCTCATCAAACTTTCCCCACGCAATTACAGGCCGCAATTAACATTCATGGCGCGCGATAAGCACTCTTACGAACACCCCCCTCCCCTTACCGTCTCCTATGTGCCCCTGCGGTGCACCGGCGCTGCAGCCCGCACACCACGAAAAAAAAAAATAATTTTCCTTTAATTACCTCAATCGTAAGGTCAAGGTTCAAACCAGTGTTTCGGAGTTGTATGGATACAATTAAAGTGGGTTCAAAATAGTGTGAGATTCACCCGAGAATCCTTAGTTGTATACTTTACGTACGATTAAATATTTAAAAATTTCCTAAGTAGAGCTGATTACTGTTTCTATTCATAATTATACGAGCGTGTATTTTTTTTATGAGAACCCTTTGTTTTCATCGCAACTTAAGATAAAAAAAGGGAAATAATGCCTCTCATAGTATTACCACTTTACCGGGGTAGCGCTACAAATTTGATCAGTATTAAAACATTCTCCTGAAATTCGCAGATAAATTAAATTATTTTAAGACTTATCAAAAGTATGGTAAAAGAAACGGCATAGAAGCGTCTCAAAAATACAACCATCGACGGTCTGTCACATTTTACAAAACGTTCCATACTTTTAATAAATTTTCTTGGAAACTTGTTGCCAAAAATGTTTTCCTGAGACACTTAAAACAATTGTAAGGTGTACAACAATTTAGTTGTAATCATACAAAATATTTTACTATACAAAACAAGTTTGTAAATATAGAAATTTTTGTATAATTACAAGCGTTTCCTGTAAAGTTTGATTTTTTTGTAAACGTACAAAAAGTATATTTGAAACCTGTTTCCAAAGAATTGTTTTGTAACAATACAAAAATATTTTCTACTGTCCATATAGCCGTAACATATGTCGAGGCACTGCAAATAAGAGTAGTTCATGCAGCTGTACGATGTCGGATCGTACGGACGCAGATGTTTGTTTGGCGACCGAGGAGTAGAAGAGCGGACCAAGATGCGACACAGCGTGTTCATCACGCCTCGTTTTGAATTCCAGGCGCAGGTCACTACTTCTCGCCGATAACTTGCCTCTACGAGACATTCCATGGCGAACCTGTCAGATCCTGCGCTACTCTACACAGCAGTACCGTTTTAAAGATTCTACACCAACATTTCCATGCCAATTTTCGTCGTTTTCGATCGCGAAAAATTAAGCCTTAAGGGCGCCGCCTACCTGCGCGTGAGAGGCTCAAAAGCTACGGAGCAGTAAGGTCGACCTTGAAGTGCGCATCAAATGCCGTGGCCTTAACGAGCCAAGCGCTGAACTATTATAGCGTACAAGCTTTCCGCCAAACGGTTTTTACCATGGGACATTAAGCGGTGACCATATAATTTTATTGGGGGAAAGTCTGCAAGTAAGTTCAGTGCAGGTCGCAATCTGAGTTTCACAGACATCCGGTTAGTATATTTTGAAGTACGGATGTTTGAAAAGGCCGTTTTTAAGGAGGGCTTAGAAACAGTGTTTATAATGAGCGTGGGGTCCTAACAATGAAGTTCCGACCTTGTCTGAAGTGTGTTTTCTTTTCGTACGTTGGCACAATGGACACACGTGGAATATTTTCGTAGAAAAAACCTGTTTACGAACACACTGCAACGTATTTGAAGCGTGGGGTAGACCGCCGCCTTTATGATTATTGGAGGACCTGGAATGGACAAACACGCGTGTAACATTCTTCGAATACTATTCCTAAGTAGACACTAGACTAATCAATTTTTGTATAATCTGGCAACGGCCCAAGCTCTGCACTGCACTCCAGATGGCGATAAAGGCAAGCAGCTTTCTTGAGTGAAGGTTGGTAAAAAGGCAAACGTTGTCTAGATAAGGCCGGAAACAGTGGCTCAGAAAAAATACTGGGAAGGAATCGACCATGGCCTAAAGACAGGTTTCATGCCAGGATTCAGCAGGAATATTTCAGAAAAAAACTAGGGGAAATCTCATGCATAATGGCTGGACAGGGAATCGAACCCGAGTAGTATGAAAATGCCGGTCCGGGCGCAGGGGCTGGGGGCTGTGGGTGTGTGGGTGACCTTGACCTTTGACCCCTGTGACCTTGACCTTTGACCCCTGTAACCCGGCGCCATCTTGTTTCCGGCCGCCATCTTGTTTCCGGACGCCATCTTGTTTCCGGCCGCCATCTTGTTTCCGACCGCCATCTTTAATGACGTCA
>PNEQ01089080.1:28491-48773 GCA_003012365.1 Medauroidea extradentata | reverse complement strand
GAGGCCAGTGGTCGGTGGCTGTTTCGTAACACTTTGTGGACTGGCCCCTGATTCATCATAGGCTGGGCGGCTACGTGATGGAAGTCACGCCGAAGCTACGTTATAGATACCTGTCCCAACTGCGTCTTAACCCTACTAGGACGGCCTACGTGACTCAGTTCATGTCCGAAACATGTAGTAATGTATATTTTTAGACCCCTGTAATGCGGTTATTCTCCGACTGTTTCGAGGAGTATAAAACCGCAGAATCGGCACATTGGAGAGAGTTCGCTATTGGTCGTGCTAGAGGAAGTTGCTATGGTTGTGGAGATAGACTGATGAAGAAATCTTGGTGACGTCAGAGTCTACTGTGAGGCTGCTACCTTCGGAGCAGTGTTGGACAAACCAAGAAGACTGCTACGGTGGGCTGACGGGCGAAGAAGGAGGTACGCGACGAGAGTCGAACCGAAGATCTCAAGAGTGAAGACAGCGGTGCTCTCGGGGTGCTGCGCAGCACACGGCGATTCATCACCACTGCGTACTATTAAGGTTGTACACTGTCACTACTTGAAATACTGTTGATTGTATATATGACTGAATTTTATTGTGATTTGTACTGTTTAATTAATTGATGGTAGACATTTTTTGTGCTTTAATTGTCAAAGTTAATTAACGTGTCTGTGACACAGTAGTAATTGTGTGCATAACTAATTGTGTCGTGAGAGTTATAGTTGATTACAGTTTTGTGTATTTCGTAGCTTTGTGAGCTATTAAATCCAGTACTTAATTCACCTCTTTTATTTCTAATTATAAGACCTCTATCCCAAAAGAACTCTGGGAATTGCCCACAAATAAAGTTTTTGTCCCAAACTTGTAACAATATTATTCCGCCGTGAAAGCCAGCGATTGGTCGCTGTCAGAACTTCGCTGATGGCTGACTACTAGGTAATGTGATTATAACACAACAGACCTAACACAAATCACTCATGTATTACATTACTTCGACTGAAACTGTCAGTAGTCCCGGACTCGTTAACACGGAAGCAATACACGTTCAGTAACCGTGGGAACAGCCCGTTCACTGCTCATGGCGCATGCGCAGGTTACTTACTGATAACGACTGGCCTCATCCTTAAAAAAGCAGCGTGGAAAATGATACCCACACCTGGGTACTAAAATTATCTATGGCATTCGAGATAGAATTACATTTCTTAATAAGTAATATACATGCAATGAATAATACTTATAAATGGGAACTACTTTCAGATGTGTACTGACACAGTGCTTGTAGGACCGCCAATCACAATCGATTAACCCACGTGTATTTGTTTACGTGAGTCCTAGAGTAAGAGTAAAGGGAGTATAGATGAATCAGCGAAGGTTACGTGCCTCTTTTGATGACGGATAATGCTTATGGAAGATGACAGATAGAAGTTGCTATGGATGATAGAGGCCCGGACATTTCGCGGGATTCATTTGAGTGCAAGCTAGATTCTGGAGTCATGTTCGTGTAAGATACTTTCGCGATTGGGTCAATAATTTTTAAACTTGTCCTCGAGGACTCTGATAAAATAGCAAACCTGCACGTGAATACTTTTTCACTTCCACTATACCTAAAGGAAGTGATTTTTGGGGAAAATAATTCTGCAACAGTTTGTTTCAATGTCTTATGTGAACACCTGTTTCTCTGCTTCATGTTAAGTGATTGGAAGTTTTTAACTTTTGGTGTTTCTGGGTCCTACCTTCAAGTCACGGACGTGTGGTCTTGCGGGAACATTGTTCTGGTTGGTTCAGTCAAATGAACCACGCCTCTGCCCTATTATATTCTGCCAATAACCACGAACCAGAATTGCAGGTGTGCACGTGAGGCATTGAAACAAATAGTTGCAAAATTATTTTCACCAAAAATCACTGGCTCTAACTATACCACTCACTGGGGCGGTAGCCAATGGACAAGTAGCTGAAGACAAAGTCTACCCAGGACTTAGGAGTCCAGCCAGCAGGTTGTCGAACCTGCAAAATTTCCGGGTCTCTCATGATAAATTGATAAATATGGACGTATATAGTCATTATTATAAATATTGTTTCACTCTGCAGAGAAAAGTAAAAATCTGAGTCGAATGAACAAGACGTAACCAAATTTCACCTAACGAAACCACACCAGCCCTCATCTGGAGTAGAGAACGAAAAATGTCTTGAGGGACCTAGTCCGCCTCCGTTTTAATGCAGAGAACTAGTATCGAGGTCATTAGCAAATTCATACAAATATACCAATGCATACGTGCCATATGGGTAGGGAACTGTAAAATACGCTTTATTTCCTACAACAGACTAGACTACAAGCTATCGTACACTCGTTCGACATCTCACGTTGTTTCACAGATCCGTGGCCAGCTGTGACGAGCGCTTGTGGCCAGTAATTAAAAGTTCACTTGTTAGAGTTACCAATCGTCTATAAAGCGGGAACACACATAGCTAACATCACACAAAGGCCTGTATCAAATGAAATCGCAGACTAAGTTCAGGTATGTACACAGCAATTAAGTCCAGTCTGTCACCTGATTGTTACATTAGTTGAAAAACCTCGTAACTCCATTTTATGAGTATTGGACATTCGAGCCCTTTTAAACCATCATAATGAGGTATTTGTAAACAAACATTGTTAGAAGTTTATATAAAAATTGCATTCATAATAATGTTATACAAAATTGTGTATTGTTTCTCAGTGTGCGGGAAATAAAATAGTTTTACTCTCCATTTTTCTGAATGTATGCGAAATGGAGTTACAAGGTTTTACAGTTAAGGTGAGTAAATAATATCGCGAATTTTTAACGTCTCTACATATGGGCCCTGCATTCAGTTACGTGATCCTGTGCGCTATTCAACATGGTCACGGGACAGTGTGATCAAAACCGAAACAGCGTCCACAAACTTGTATTAGTATATTTTTTCTACAATCTGTTTTATAGGTTGTTAGTTAAGTGTAGACAACAGAATATTTTTGCGCAATTTCGTTTCAATGCCTTAACTGCACATCTGCACATCTGCAGCACACAGATAATTCTTAAGTGTACGTAAGGCACTGAAACAAAATGGTACAAAAATATTTTCGTAACATACTCGTGACTGTAGTTATTGCAGAAGCTATATCCATAGAGATGATGGTTTATCGCGGGAAAATTTTACTGTTAGCTGGATTTCAACGCACGTTCCGCTTATAGGTCATTGACTTTAGCTTGTACGTATAACTGCTGCAGTATTTGACTGAGCCAATAAGAATCGCAATATTGTAATATTTTATGCATGTTATTGGTCTACAGACAGCTATCAGAATTATTTCACCGAATCATATATGTTGCAAGATACTACAGTGTTTTCAAAGGTATGTAGGTACAGAACATTTTCGTGATGTACCATCATTAGAGATGATGGTTTATCGCGGGAAAAGTTGACTGTTTGATGGATTTCAATACACGCCCAGCTTACTAGAAGATTACTGGCTTTAGCTTGTACGTGGAGCTGTTGCCCTATTTGACTGAGCCAATAAGAATCCCGATATTGTAATATTGGATGCCTGGTATTGGTCTGCAGACAGCTACGTTGTGTCAGTGTTTTCAAGGCTATCTTGGCACAAAACATTTTCGCGATATAACATCATCTCTAGACATCATAGATATGTCTTGCGACCATTCTTTCTTCTCGGTATCATGTAAGGATGGTGCTGAAATTACTTTCAACAAGTATTTATCAATGAACCAGATTTTATAGAGGAAAACAGGAATTTGTATATACTTTGTCAGTGTGGAAACTAGCCTGCAGGTGCGCATGGCTAGCGCCTGAGCCTTCTCCTCCCCCCCAACCCACGCTCGAATTACCCCCCCTAGATGCCTGACGAGAGGGGATCACACCAGTCCGTAGTCTTAAGATGAGAATGTAAAATAGTTAAGTAATCAGGAAATAAGGAATGTTTACCCATTAAGAAAAACATTGAGTGTAATTGTCTGTGTATAGCCGAAAGAAATGAAAAAATTGTGCAATAAATACGGCAATGGCGATACGTAGCTGTCCTGAAGGGGCAGAGCCATATGTCGGAGGCTGACTCCTGATTGGCCCAACTGAACCAAAGCCTGCAGAGCAAGTGGAGGCGATTTTGGTACCAACCAGGAGCAAAATGAGAGTTCGTTAACGGTTTTTAGGCAGACGTCGACGAGCCGCGAAGTACGGTGGGCCGGAGTGCCACCATCGGGCGTCGAATTAGGCGTCGGGACGCCTTTTAATAGAGATATCGTCGAGCCACGTAGTACGGCATGCTGGGACGCCTACGGGTTTTATTGAACAAGTATTTAAAAACGTAGTTAGCTTGGTAGACAGCAGACGGCGTCTCCACTTGTGTTGCCTTCTACGTCGAGATTAGAGGTCGTAAAATCATTGTGTTGCCTTCGACGTCGAGATTAGTGGTCGTAAAATCATTAAGAGTCATACCGACAAAGCTAGTACAACAACGGCCCGCCAGGAGAGGATATTAACGACGCGCTACCGGCGAAAAAGAAAAAAGAAATTACCTCCTTATTTATTTCTCCACACGATCACCAGAATTTACTAACATCTTTTTTTAAATAACAGCGCGTCGAATATTATTGAAAATGAATGTGGAATGATTTGAATGGCTCAATATTTTGCTGCAACCAAATGGAAAATGTAGCACAAAGAACTATGTCATCATAAATGTCAGATTAGTGCACTCATTGGTTGAACAATCTATATGTAAGGAGTTGAAAGTTTCGCATTATTACCTGAGAGCAGACTGGATTGCGAGTTACTATTTGCTTAGATGACAACCGCTGATGGCCGACAGTATGTGTGGAGTGCCTGGAGGCCTTTGTCAACCGTAGGGCTAGGAAAAATTCGCGAGCTCAATGACCTGCATGCTAGACTCCAATGTCCTATACATACTCAAGCCCAGTTTATTCGCTCATTGTCTGCTGTCTGAATGAGTAGCAGTTAACGGACAAATGGTAGGGCTTCGATATACACAGCTTAATGGATTCCAGCATGTTGGTAGTTGAACTCGTGAAATATTCCTAGCCCTAGTATTTAGAGATGATGGTATATCGCGAAAACTATTTGTGCCAACATACCCTTGAAAATACTGTAGTTTCTTGTGACATGTATGATTTCGTGATATACGTCTGACAACATGTAGCTGTCTGCAGACCAATAATAGGCATCATATATTTCAATAGCGGGATTCTTATTGGCTCAGTCAAATAGGGCAACAGCTATACGAACAAGCGAAAGCCAGTAACCTTTTCACAAGCTGAACGTGTGTTGAAATCCAGCAAACAGTCAAGTTTTCCCGCGATAACCTATCACCTCTTACAATAACGTAAGCTCAACTGTGAAGTGCTCATTATGTTTGCTATGCGGACACACCAATAACGTCACACATGGTGTTTCGGGTAATATACTTCAGTGAATTCCAGTCTGTCGGAAAAAAAATTAACGTGAAATTTGCATGCCTCTAGCTATAGGGCAAGTCTTAACTTCTCGTTGATCGTGAGATTATTATAAGTGACAGAGACAGGACCAGATGCCCAGACAGTCAAGAACTAGAAGGAAATCGGCAGTAATGAAATCAGCAAAGTATTCACTAGCAGTGATTTCGAACACTACGGGAACCGATTTCCGAATGTTTATAGCGGTAAATAAACCCATGTCATTCAGAATGCGATCATTATTGTTACAGACTCTCTCCGGAGAAGCGAGTACTTTTATTGTTATGGTTTGTGTGACTATATATATATATATATATATATATATATATATATATATATATATATATATATATATATAATAAGCACGTTATTCCTGGGAAAAATTGGAGACAACATTATAAGTAAAAATAATTTGTACAACATTTTACGTGTACAATGCGGTAACACTCCACAGCGATAGTTTCTTCTTGCGCTCCACGTCCAGGTATCATTTTATGTATGTAACATCTAGTAAACCTCGAACTATATTTGGATTCCTCAGAATCTGAACCTCCACCCACAATACGCATATAAGAACACTAGTGGTACGATAAATAAGTTAGTTATCTGTAGAGCGCAAGAGGGGACTCTTAGAGGGCTATGTTGCCACATTGCTCATATAAAACATCACCGTACAACATTTTACCCCTGCAATTTTCGTCTCCATTTCAGTCCAGGATTCGCGTGGTGCACATTATGTGTTTGCTTCTGGAAACACACATACATATATGTATAGCCTGTGTGCGTGTATATATATATATATATATATATATATATATATATATATATATATATATATATATATGTGTGTGTGTGTGTGTGTGTGTGTGTGTGTGTGTGTGTCTGTGTGTGTGTATCAAACGCCTAATAAGCACACCACGCTAATCCTGGTCTAAATTGGAGAAGAAAATGGTACTTGCAAAATGTTGTACGATTACATTTTATTTTCACAATGTGGCAACATAGCACTGTACATACTCCCCTCTTGCGCTCCACAGATATCTTACTTATTTTACTACTACTGTTCTGACCTGCGTATTGTTGGTCCAGGTTAAAATCCTGAGCAGTCCAACATGATTTTACGTTTACTTGACTTAATATACTGTGACATAACACAGAACCCCAGGTTAACTCAGTCAGTTATGTAAAGAGACCTACTCGACTGTTTTATTTATGTCAAGCTTTGTTTTTTTTTCAGTAGGCATGTTAGACGGGAATTGTGTTATATATTGATTTGAAAGATAATTTTTTTAATAGTAGTGAAGTGTGGTATATAGAGTACGCCATACACTAAGACTTTGGGCTAGGAGAAACTGATTCTGAGAAACGCTCAGAATATATAGCTGAACTGTTGCATAAAGAATGCTGTAGTGAACGGACATGTTAAAGATAGTTCTAGTATTTTCGGCGAAGATTTTGCAATCACGATGCCAGAGACGTTGCGATGGAGCTAGTGTGAGGCTTCAGTAGCTGAGGATCAACGAGGGAGCACCATATTTTCAGGTTTTCCACTTCAAAGGAATGTGACTGGAGTCATCACTATATCCAGCTACCAAGTCCCAGCCAGCTCTATAATTCTTTGCAATGCAGCCGACTGGAAAATAAATGAACCATCAGTTCATTTATATTCATTTGTTTTATTTTCCTTTAACTATATTTGTCTAATAACAGTAATTAGGTAAATGGGCAGCTATTTAAGGGTTGCTAAGAACACCCACACGAGCCTGACTTTTAACGTAACAAGGCTGATATTTTCTTAAGTATTTTTTTGTTTGTCCTGTTCACACACAAACCCCTTATAACCGCTCCTGGGTACTTGGTGGGTGAAGGTGCACGAAGTACATATTACAGGTGTAAACAGAATTCCCGAACCTAGTTAGTATATTTGTTTTATCGTATGAGGTTTGTGATTTGAACGTAAACATTATAATGCTAATAAAAACAACTGAGATATGTTAAGACCAGACCAAATTTTACCTTAAATTGCTAGAAAGTCCATTTAACACAACAAATTATTCACTAAGCTAGTCTGGTGCCCATTCTTTTATTTTATTTTATTAGAGGTGAATTAACATAGTTTGCTTCACAACGTGAGGCTAAAAAGAAAACTGATAAACACCACAATACAGGAAATAATACCGGATCATGGATCGCAATATGTGACTATCTCCATGCAGTGTAGCCACATTGCGCACATAAAATGTCGTGTACATAATTTTGCCACAACCATTTTCTTCTCCAATTTAGACCAGATATATATAAATATACAGAATGTTTCAGGAATTCTTTCAATAGGCCCACTCGTACAAACTTGGAGGGTAGGTTCCTTACACCAAAACATGAAAAAAAGTCCATACAAACATAGGTCCGTAAATCCTTAGTTCTTGAGTTATTAATAAAAGTGTAGTTCAGTGTGTTGCAAAGTAAACAGTAGTAAAATTAATGTCGTTGGATATGTGAATATGTTATGGATACAAGTATGCTGATGCCCTCATTTATGTGTGTGTGTTTTCCAATTTTCAACCAACACTTTTAATTTCGCTTGTTTAATAATAACCGCCATAATAGGAGCTAAGTACTTAAATTTAAATTGAGACAATTCAGGTAAAGTTTTAACGTTCTTCACTGAGTGACATAGAGACCAAAATGTTGAGCTGGACAACGTTACCCTCAGGGCCAATGTTTCCCAGATTACAGTAGTTAACAGGGTGTTTATGTTCCGAAAGACTCAGATTTAAATTTTAGAAAGTACAAAAAATAATTTTGTCGACGAAACGGTCGTACAAAAGTGATTATCCTTACTTTATAGAAATAGCTTATTGAACTATTTCTGTCATCACTCGCACAAAAAAAAATTTTTTTCTCCTTCTCTATTCTAGTTGGAAATGAACGGAGACATTGAGGTGAAATAATTTGAACGTCACCTTAGAAGTTAAGATGTATGCATGTTAAGTGAAAAATATAATGTCTCGTGTTTTGTGCTTGAACTTACTTACTGTTTATGGAGGGTTTTGGTAATTTAGAGTGCTCGAATTCTACCAACTCTTAACAACTGTTTTAATGACATTTTCTGGATATATTTTTCAAATAGTTAGGTAGCTCAAGCAGAAAAAGCTAATAAATAATCTAAAACAAAACTTTTTATCATCTCATTTGTTATAAAACTAAGGTACCTTTGCTTGTTCAATATGTTAGGTAAACACCAAGTTATATTTACAAGAAATTCACGCCAAATATCACGAAGTAACAATTAAAATACCATACGAATTTGTATGCATTACCTTCTTACTTTCGTTCTGTTGGTAGGAATAAACTTCAACTTTAATTTAACGGAACAGGTAATAAATAAAATGTCAACTGCAGTAGTTCAAGATTTTACGGGAGTTTTAAGGAAAATCGTTTAGTGTTCTCCAAAGCATTAAAATGCTCTATAAATTCCATAACACAAATGTACGCAATATTGATCACCTGGCTTTTAGGTACCTAAACATAGGATTCGAAGCCGGCATTGAATAAGAAAATTAATGAATTGAAATATGGTGGGTAGCATTACTTCTTAAGACGCTACGAAGATGTGGAGGAGAAGAATGAACGATAATGTTTCGCAAGGTATTCTTGTGGTCACGAGCTGAAAGTTGTCCGTTGAATTAAAGAAAGTTTGTCACGCAATTCCCTGGAATCAGACACTGTTAAAAAACCAATTAATCTGTTAAGTTCAGGGGTAGTTTCATCTTAATATACCGCTGTTTAACATAAGTTTCTTACGTAGTTTAAGAGGTGTCCTTGTGGAGTAGACTCATGCCACTTGAGCGTCTTGCGTTTTGAGGCGAATAGTGAAGTGGTTAACGAGCAAATATCGACCTAACAGCCCGTGCAGTATCAGGTCGTGATGTCGCCTAGGCCAGATCTACAGTGACACGTAACCGCATACGTATCGCAAATACGCAAACGCAAGACACTCCGAGTGTGTTCTACCAAGCGACGCAAACGGACACGGATACGCATGCAGAAACGCAGGATAGTTGGTCAACTCCGAAATATTTACGTATCCGTGCTTGCGTGTAGCCAATAATAATATAGCATTTCGTGTTTAGCAACAATTTATGTTTGCAACATTTTTATACGATGAGTTTTCACGGTTAATAAATAAATTTACATTCGTACGCTGTATTTACATTAATTATTTGTGACTAAAAATCTACGGAACACTTTTTGTGAAATATCGTTTGGAAAATTAAACGTAAGAAAAAAAAATATTCGTAAAATCCTAACTAATATTATAAATGCGAAAGGAACTCTGTCTGTCTGTCCGTTTCGCTTTCACGGTAAAACTACTGAACCGATTTAAATGAAATTTGGTACACAGACAGTCTAGAGCCTGAGGAAGGACATAGGCATTTTCTTAATGCGAAAAAAGGGTTGTAAGGGGTTAAAAGGGGCGATGAAAAGTTGTATGGAACTATCTTCATTGTTGATTAGATATAACTAAATAAATATGATATTCGAAGTTTGTAAAAGTTTCGCCCGCAAGAATGTATAATAATAATAATAATAGTTTATGGTCAAACGTAAAATATAGTTTAAACTGAGAGTTAGCGTAAGTAGACCTGGTATATATATATATATATATATATATATATATATGTGTGTGTGTGTGTGTGTGTGTGTGTGTGTGTGTGTGTGTGTGTGTGTGTGAAGTTAAAATTATCTGGCTGTTAGCATTTATATTGCCACAGGAAACACTATAAAATTGCAAACAACATTAATTTATTGTTAAATTTATTTATTCAATATTTTCAGAAATGTATATGTGAAATACCTTTTAGTTTCATAGGCTGCAAGTCCGTACGTTTACGCATGCGTTTTCATGCGTTGTAGAATGGAACAGTTTGTTTTCACTTCGTGTGCTCGATTCGTTTGCGAGTTTCGCATCCGCTTTCTTATGGTTAAGTTTCAGTGTAGAACGGGCCTTGTGTTCCTATTATGATAACTTGGGGGAAGATGCCAGTTCGTACAAGCTTTTTACGTTTCGTGTTATTTTTAACTTATTTTGATGGATGACATGAATTTGCAACGAAAATATGTATCTAATCGAAATATATATTTGCATATTTTGCATACTTACTCAAACATTATGACCTTGAAATTCCTTAAGGTGCCCGCCTACTGGCCGTGTGTTTGTGTGAGTGAGGCACGGCGCCAAGGGCGATGTTGACCGACTCATCTGGTGCGGTGTCACCTCTAGCGCAACTCATTGGAAAGGCGTACAGTGATATCGCACGTCACTCGCCCGACTAACACTTTGCATGATTCTAGAGTAGTTTCACACGAATTCCGTCAGTACGGTAGTTTTTTCAGATATAACTGTTTTAAAAAGACCTGTTCAGCCATTTGACGGGCTCAAAAATGATTTTTCTAATTTACGTCATGTTTTGAAATACAACCTTTCCGTCGTCGTTTTAAGTATTTCTTTGTCTTTTTATTTTTTTATTTTTTTTTTTATTTTGCACATTGACGTCATGGGTACTTGTGATATAGTTTTAAAAAAAGGTATTTATGAACACACTGCAACGCATTTAAGCCTTTAAGGGTTACATCTTCCTGGAGTTACCTTGCACCTATTAAAAACGGTTATTACAGCAAATGTTTTACCAACGATAGCTACGAGATCAATGTTCATAGTTTTACCGATTTTCTCATACGTAAGGTGAAATAAGTTCGTTTTACGTCTCGTAGACAGTGAAATCATTAGAGATAGTTAAGTACTAGACCATAACATTTATGGTAACGTAGACTTACTTTTTTAACAAAATATTTATTATGGCAATTTTTTTCTCTCTTACAAACGAAATCAAATTGTCCTCAATGAAAATGTTCACAGTAAAACTTGCAGGGATATGTATACATTTTATCCTAATTTCCGAAGCAAAATTGGGCTCATTAGGTTACAGTTTCTGCATATATGTAGATCGGTGTGTCTGTGTATGCGTCCGTGTGTGTTTATCGGCCTTCACTGTTAAGCGCAACATTCTTGTTGCAGTGCCGATGTGATTAATGTTTTAATATTAGTATACACACAACTTCGCACAATGACATGAACTGGGAGAGGAATCGGCCATGGTATTTGTTGAACGCCTATCCCAGCATTCTTCTTGTAATAACTGAGAGAAGAATCGACCATGGTCTTTGTCAAGGAACCATCCCAGCATTTACTTGGAGCGATGAAAACCGAAATCAGGATGTACGTAGCCGGGAATCGAACACGTGTTCACTGAAGCAACAACGTTGCGCCACTGCTCGTAGGAAATCAGTACATATTGACATTGTATAAAAATTTAAAAAAAAAAACACGGAAAATGTTTTTGTACGTTTCCTATAAAAATTCCGTCAGTTTGCGTTGTTTAGTTTTCGAGGAAATATAACTCACGCTTCTGACTGTTTAAAGCTTTCATTATGGGCGAGGCAAATATTTTTCTCCAGGTTTTAAAGGTTTTGAGTATGTGATCTTACATTGATAGTGGCTTGATGAAATTTTTTTTTCACATAAATATAAATGGTTTGATTTGTCACTTAAATTCATGTAGGCCTAACAGCAATAAGGAAATTTTATCGAAAAATCGAATTTGAGCTGAAGTATTTTATTTCATTTCGGCTCATCGTCGGCAAATCTAACTAAAAATCTGGCGGTTTTAGCCGTACATTTTGGGATTGTAGGCAAAAATGTTGGGCCTAAATTGTAGTTATTTTTTAGTTTAATGCAATATATTTTTAACCATACAAAATATATTGTCTATCACTTCTCAGTTTTTATATTTTATGGTCATCGTAGTCTTTCTATACCGTTACATTTTTTAATTTACATATTAATTTCTAACAGGCTGGGTGGGTATACGGAGGAGAACTACTAATTAAGTAAATGCATATAACTGTGTGGAGGGATGTACATAAAACGGACTCAAAATAAATGTTTATTATACGACGATGCGGGGCACGATAAATTTTATTAGGGTTTATTGATGTTTCTTTTTCATTTAGGGAGAGAAGATTTCGATTCTGAAACGGTGCCTCTCTGCGAAAATACAGTGTCTCTAATTGTTTTGAAAATTGCGATACTCAAATAATCCAAACAAAATAGAGAGTAATTAATTGAGTTTGATTTGGTTTGAAATTCTTAAAACCAAAATTAAATTATAATTTTGTATTTGAGGTTACGTTACTATAAAGTAGATCACGAGTTACATTTATAATAGAAAAAATGCACCACACAAATCCTAATTTGAGTCGTGTAAGATTATGAAACGACTTAAAAATAATAATATGGTTGAACCCGTGAATTTATTTAGTTTGGTTTTAAGTAGTTTTTTTGTTTGCAAGCCTTTTTTTAATATTTCGTTTACGTATTTTGATTTATATTTTATACTTAAGGTGTTCTGCAATTTTGTCGCCTTAGTTTTTTAAGTCCTGTGAGTATTGCGTTATGTGGAAATTAATTTAGCATTTGGTTCGTTTGGATTGAAGATCCTGTTGTGCATGAAGTAACATGTTTAAGCATTTTTGACGATATTATATTTATATACACATATATAAATACATACACACTCTAGGAAAAATATGTAACCTGTCACAATAATAGCTTTTGGATTTCCGTATCTTATAAAAAAAATTTGCGTGTAAAAATAGTAAGTTTTTTGTATGGAGTGTTCATTTTATACAAAAATTATCACTAATACAATAAAGTCTTAGATACAAAAGCTATTTTTTGTAATAGTTCAACACAATCACTAAATTCTGTTAAAGATCGACGATGAATTCTGTTTGGGCATAAATACAGGTTTACAGATCTCGCCTACCTGAAACGGAACATATGTGACCAGCCCAGATTAATTTCTTACCTGTCGGTTGCGAAAAACGCCGTACCGTGATACCTTGGTTGAAGCTATCCGGTGCAAATTGAGATTAATTGCTTATCATCGAATGTCGATACAGTGGCAGACGTGAAGGGCCATTTCCTACATCAAGAATCTTGGTATTTCCAAATCATTGATATGTGAAATGAAAACAAACCCATACGAGTACGTAATGGTACTGTAAGACCGTGATAATACTTCCAATCTATCAGTCATCATTCAAAATATTCTTATAGTGTGTTCGAAAGATTCGTGTAGTTAAAATGAATTAGTTAGAGTGATATCGAGGATATGTATGTCGTCACACATGTCAATAAACCTTTTTATTATGTATTATGTGTTTTTATTGTATAGGCTATTACATTTCTGACTACAACTAATCCTAGCTGGTTTTCCTTGCATATTTTATTGGTTTGGCTTGGTTTTCTGTAACGAGATAGTGCTGCCATTGCATACATTTCCGATATTGCTAAAAAAAAAAAAAATACGATTCTCTATGCTGCTGAATACTGAAATATTTTCTTAACAACCTCTACGAACTCTTTATTTGCCAAATATAAATTTTGCTCTTGCAAAAATAATTTTGTCCATGAAGTATCTTTATCGCAAAACAACCGACGTGTTTAATGTACGCAATAATTGGAACAATTCATTAAAATAATTAAGTACTAGACCCTAACTTTTGTGGTAACGTAGACTTACTTTTTGAATTAAATATTTATGATGGCAATTTTTTCTCCGATACAAACGAAATCAAATTGTTATGAACAAAAATGTTCACAGCAAAACTTCCCGGGATATGTATACATTTTATCATTACTTCCGAAGCAAAATTGGGCATATAAAATTACAATTTCTGCCTGGGTGTTTCTGTGTATGCGTCCATATGTATTTATCGACTTTTATTGTTACCGGCAACATTCTTCTTGATTAATGTTTTGATACTAGTTTACATTTATTTTTGCTAGAAGTACAATTTATTTTTCTATGTAGTTTCCCTTCGCCATTATTGTTACAGTCACGCCACTTTCAGCGAAGAGTTGAACTTATCTTGGAAGTTACCACGAACCACCACGAATAGAAAGCGTTATTGCCGAAACTATGAAAATGCCAGGTAATACATTATCACCCGACCGTAAAATAAAAAAAAAAATGTGATTTAGAACGATTCTGTAATGACTGTTAGTGACAATGTGAAACACATTCTAACGCGTAAGCGAATAAATGTTCACTGAAAGAAAAATTGTGTTGGAAGTCTTCCCTGCAAAATTATTTTCTTGTAGCCTAGCTACAAATTAATTGATGGGTAGCCACAATATTTTTTTTTTTTGTGATGACCACAAAATTAATTTGGCAGAGTGGATACCAACAAAATATTTTTACCGTGTTGCTGAGTAGCTGAAAACAAAAAAACCGTGTTACCGTTGCACCACCTCACTCGGTTACTATTTGCTTTAAAAAAAGAAATATAAACAAGTTTTGTAACACCAAACGGAAGTTTTTGAAATTATTTACATTTTGTGAGGCAAGATTTCTTTCCCGTTAACTAAACATGCTAAATTAGGAATCTTTCTTTGCCGAAAAAGAAACTTTTTTTTTTGCTGCGTATTATAGTATTGGTAGAGACACTGGAAAATCGCGAAAATAATTAATACAGTCTCCAATAAACTGTAGTATCTCAATCGTGACAAGTGCGAACAGTTTTCTGACTAACCACACACGTTCTGTGTTACGACTGTTCAGTTCTAATTGGGTCTGTTGAAGTGGGGCACGGTACTTCATATAAACGATAGCCAATATACGTGCAAAACCTTCAGTGTTATACATAGTATGCTGGAGCCTAGCAAACAATCAACTTTTCCCGCGATTTACCAGTGTCTCTAAGTATTGGTTTCGGAAACGTAAAGTAGGTATCTTTACACAAACGATGTCCTTAGGATTATCTTCGAGTGAGTGAAGAGGTTTTTGGTCAGCGCTTAACACTGAGGTCTTCAGCGCTGGTGGGGGGTGGCATGATGTGAGTATGGAGCAACGCCGGAATGAATGGCCGGGGGAAACGGGAGATCCCCGAGAAAACCCGCCGACCAGCGGCGTAATCTGGTACGATTCCCACATGCGAAAATCCGGGGACCGACCCCGCCGGGAATCGAACCCGGATCGCCTTGGTGGGAGGCAAGATGTCTGACCCCTCATTTTTTATTTATTTTTTTATTTTTTAAATGTATTTCTTATTTTTAATATAGATAAAAAAGTTTCGTGCAGTGGCGATGCGGAAGCTTCCGCATCATCACAGCACCAACCATTCCCCCCCCCCCTTTTTTAATGTGACTTACCTTGAGTGACCCCAGTACTTTTCGTGATACAATTTGTATAGTGACAATTTTTGAGACCAAATGGACAAACACAAATTTACACCCAGCCAGACCTGGGAATCTAACCCAGAACCCCCCGCACCAAAGCCGGCCGCTCAACCAAATGAGTCACCAGGGGGGGGGGTCGGCTATCCCTCGACCCTTCGACCGCGGCCCCAGGATTATCTTCGAGACGTAATATGGTTAGAGATTATGGTATATCGCGAAAATGTTTTGTGCCAACATAGCCTTGAAAACACTGACACAACGTAGCTGTCTATAGACCAATAACATGCATCAAATATTATAATAGCGGTATTCTTATTGGCTTAGTCAAATAGGGCAATAGCTTCACGTACAAGGAAAAGCCAGTAATATTTTGATACGCTGAACGTACGTTGAACCTTGCAAATAGTAAAGTTTTCCCGCGATAAACCATCATCTCTAAATATGGTGAATAAGTGCGCCAAATTACCTGTCGTGTGTTCGACGTAAACCATACTTGCAATAAATATTTTCCTCTCGTGATTCGAACATGCTGCAACGCAGTTCAAGAGACCGGTAAAAATTTTAAAAATATATATGCAACCGAAATTTGAAATTTGGAATTCAGTGGAATGACTGGGCTCTTGGAGTGAGAAAAAAAATGCATAAAAACATTACCAGCAGCGTTTTTCCGTCCAGTGTATTATTTGTTTGCACTCGTTATTTATGCTGTGTGTCGAGGCACGCCTGGTGAGCTACTCGATATGTGGCCCTCGGCTGGCGGTGCGCGTATGAATGAAGTTTTATTATTCACAGACTTAAATAATTTATTGCTTTGTCACGCTTGCTTTTTTTTTTCACACTTTTTTTTCTCGAGTGTGTAACTGAAAAGAAACAAGTTTTCGTTGGTGAGGGAAATTTTATTTTACAAATTCAGGAGCAAACTTCAAAACCGAAAATGAGTTAAACGTGTCTTCGATATAAGTTTGGTAATCAAACTAAATCAAAAAAATTGCATGTGCTTTTTAAAAATCAGGCGAAAATTTGTGGTTTATTCCATACTACACATGTCCACCCCACTGAAATTGTGCATTCACAAAAAGGGCACAACAGCTACAATATTGGAAAGCGTATAATTTCTCAATTTTGCCTGTGATAACTTTACTACCTGTAGATCCAGATATGTCCACAATATTCTTTCGAAACTATTGATGACGACATTTTCTCTGTAATAACGAACGGAATATGGTAATTACATCTTACATATAAAATACTATAAATTGACAGCTAAAATGAAGAACAACAGTAACTGTGCCACATTTAATTTATGTTAGTAAGTAACCCAACATGTCAGTTTCTCCGCTTTCCAATTAAACTGGATAAGGCGGACATTTCAGGTTTTGAAAGTTGGCTACTCAATTTAGCTAACTAAGTCAGTGTGCTTATTATACGCTAGGTGTTTCGTGGGAAACGATAAGGGACACCTAGAGTGGAACATTCGAAACGAGAAACATCAACAAACCCATGTTGTATAAACCTGTGTTCTATGATCTAAGGTATTCGAGCTATGCGAAAATGGCGTGAATATAGTCTGCCGGTTATGTACAATTTTGCGCAATTTTTCCGTTAATTATTCCCCATAGTTGCCGACTGAAGACTCGGAAAACATTATTTTTTTGAAGTCACTCATTTAAATTCCAACTATTTTTGGGGATGCCCCTGTTACTAAAAAAACGCGTGTTTTGAATGAAGAACGTGAGTACCAAATTTGACGCTTTTGTCCACAAAATACACAAATCAGCACATATCATAACACTCGAACTGCGTGCAACGCGTTTTGAGTTACGTTTTTTTCTCGGAGACCAGTAAACGTGCGTCCGCAGTTCTTGTATACGAAAAGAAAACACACTTCAGACTACTAGTGAATGTGACTTTCAAGACACCACGCACATTGGAAGCATTATTTTAAAGACCTCAAACTTGGTTTAAATTGACTTTCTCACACGATTGTTTATATAGATACATGCAATGGATTTGTTCGAAATTGGGATCTACAAGTACGTTGGACTTTGCTACAGAGACGCGTTCAATAAAATGATAGTGTCGCCGCTTTAAGTCCCACAGTAAAAACGTTACGACTGGAACACTGCGCACGCGTTTACGACTTAGGCCGTAGAGGCGATATTACAATACATGTGCCGGCCGACATCGCTCGTAGTGCCCCTCTGATTTTCGCCCCTCACATACAAACATACGCTTCATCAGACTGCAGTTTTAAGGGTGTTCAAGTGCGATAAAGTCATGATTATATATTTATATAATATAGTGTTAGTTTTGTAGACGATACTTGTAAGTGTAGTTTCCTCTTACGAAACATTTTTATCTAGCGTAGTTTTCTCATAACGGTGCATGTTCTGCTGCCATGCAAATAGCGAAAACCACTCGACTTACGTACCTACGTGAAATAATTCACAGCGAAATAACATACTATGGACTACGTTATAAAACATTTAAAAAAATCCTGCGAACCGTTTTTGTATTTTTAAATAATTGCTGAATTTACAACGTTTTTTCTGTAATTTAGCGATTATTTTTTATTCAAAACATTTTGTTGTCTGTTCAGGTTTTAATACATAGCTCATGGGACGTAAGTTCACAGTGAATTATTTTGTTTAAGTAGGTAAGTTGGATTTCATTATTTGCATGATTACGTAACAAGCAAATTTTGACGTTGACACCCCGTTATGAGAAAACTATGAGAGCTAAAATTGTTTCGCAAGAGTAAAATGTGCTCACAAGTATCGTCTATAAATTTAACAATATTTCATAAAAACCCTTAATGTGGTTCCCTATATAAGCTACGTTTGTGTATGTGAGACACAAAATCCATAAAGCGCAAGGTCGCCGCCGACTGGCGTATGTAACGCAGTTTCGCCTCTATGTGCAAGCCACTCAACTGGTGCACAGAGCTTTACTAGTATTGCGCCGTTTGCATGTGGTAGGTTAATGAATTATTTTTAAGTAGCCATTAATCGTAAAGCAAAACAACAGTCCCTGGCAAATAAACACAAAAATGCCCACCAATAAAAACATAGAAGAGAACAGAAGGTGGCACATTAACAAACACACAAAAACCAGAGGAAGCTGTTGTAAACAAGCAAACATAAAGTGGAAGCAATACACGATTAAATAAATGCTGGTCTACCATAAGCAGCGGGCAAAGAAAAATAATTATTTAAATAATTACTATAAATAGGCTCTCTCGCCACAGTAAACAATATACACCAGAGGAAAATATAGTAAATGAAAACTCTGAAATTTGTGGTTGCTCGAAATGATTATTTAATTTTTACTGTAATATTAAATATATTTCTTTTTAAACAAAATTCACAAAAAATATTAACATAGATGAATAAGTACTGCAATGTACTGAAATTATTAAAACCCCAAATATTGTAGGCACAGTTAAACGAAAATAGTGAATTGATAATACAATTATTATTTTTCTTAAATTCGCAATAAAATTATCGAAACAATAAATGCCCATTCTGAAGGCTAAATAAATAACGTAAGTCCGAATCAATGACGCAATAAATCAACAAAAACAAAATTGCGTGTAAATTGAATGCATCCGTTAGGCCTTAGTAAAATTTTACATTGTTATTTAATTCAAGTTAATTATTAAAAACGTACAAAATATTACATTAAAAAAGGTAAGTGTGACAACTGTTAATTTATAGATTAAATTTCAATACAAATTTATTTGCGGCTTATCTGCTCAAAGTCCCGCAGTAGAAGAGTACAGAACGCTGGGATGTCTTCATATTTCTCAGTTATAGTGGCGAGACAAAGAAGACGAACAGGCGAAGAAAAGGCCCCAAAATAGGCCAGGATGACTGGACATCTGTAGTTGAGACTACAGGCCAGCTCGTAAATACGCCAAGACGCGAATAGGCCAAGACGAGAATCGGCCTGGACGTGAATCGGCCGGGTCGAGAACCCGCACTACACAAAAATTACCAAAAAAAATAAGAACATGAAATTTAAATATAACATAAAACCTCTCGTAGGAAAATTATTCACCAGACGAGGGCGAAGACAGTCTCTTGAAATAACAGACGAAACAACCACAATAAAAGATTTTTAAAAATGTATCACTACAGTTTTTACTACGCTACAACATATTGATTAGCTACATTATGTTGAAAGATAAATAATGGCAACTTATGTGCCAAGTCTGCCAAAAAGGCAGGAACACCAAACACACTCATCTTGACGATACAGTGGTTGACGGCAAAGTGTTAAGAAAAGCAACAGAAGAAACTGCAGAAACGTTGAACAAACGAGCATCAAAAAAGGTTAGCAACAGTACCAACATCGGCAAAGTGCGCATTGAAGCACAGTAACATGCGACAGTCACGTGAACGGAATCGCTAAACTGCATCGAAATCACGCGGTGAAACACACAAATCACGCACTGCAACGGCCAGAGGAATGTAAAGCTCAGCAGCTACTGTCCTGCTAAA
>PNEQ01089080.1:7850-28391 GCA_003012365.1 Medauroidea extradentata | reverse complement strand
TTAGCCTAAATTTAGGAATCATAAATAAAAAAATTTTATATGCATAATATTATTTAAGTCGTGTCGTATTTGATATGGCACAGTATTTATTTTCCTAGTGACCATATAATTTTATTTGTGAGAAATATATTTTAAAGTCCAACGCGTGCTTCTAATTGTGCGTTTTTCGATTTTGGTTTATTCCCAGGTACGGCAGTCTGAAAAAGCCGTTTTTAGCCATTTTTGGAGTCTCGAAAATCATATTTAAAACGCACGCACCGAATTTTTAAACAAACAGCGTCTTACTTTGGAGTGCGTGTTCTTTTCATAGAACACTCACTTTGATGAGCGTTAATTAGTTTCGTAAAAAAAAAATTAATACTCGCAAGTCGCTGCAAAGCATTTCATGTGCAGGTAGGGAACCTCCTTAATAGGAACCATACAATAAATACTCTAGTAAATTAATAGATTGCAAGTGAACTATATAATGATTCTCGTACATTTCCAGACATTAGATATGTTCATTGCTACATCTATCAATAGATCCATTGATTTTTGGTGAAAAAAATAGGCACCAACTTGTTGCAGTATCTTATGTTCACGTCTGTAGCTCTGCATCATGGTCAGTGATTGGCTGTATTTAACCCTCAGCGTCTAGTGTTCTACCCGTAAGTAACATATGTGTGACCTTGTTCCTGTTGGCTCAGTCAGATAAAAGACGCCCCAGCACAAAGATACACACAGCCAACAATCACAAATAGAGACGGGAAAAATTCGCGTTTCAGTAACCCATAGGTTAGCCTCCAAGAATATATGTAAAATCAAGCAGTGAGCAGGTAAAGGCATGAGTATTTCGCGTATTTATCAGGCAACAGCCAAGACTTCTCAGTTCTATACGTGTACCGGCTGAAGCCGAATACCTATTGGCTTCTAACAGTACACACGTGTAGCACGTGATATCCCCACGACTTGTTTCCTTATTTATAACTGGCTTGCAGTCGTCAAATGTGTGTTAAACCGCTCTCGTCTAATCACAGGAGGAGTGAAGTATACGTTATTGACGTTCAACCTGACCTAGAATCAATACGCGAAATAATCGTGTCTCTAATCACTAATAGGGAATAGGAAGCAGTTATTTTCACTTAAAGAATTTTGCCCCAGTTTGTTTCAGTGCCTTTCGTGCGCATCTGCTATTCTGCTTCATGGTTATTGGCAGCGTGTCTGTGTGAAGTGACGTGTCTCATTTGAATGAGCCAATTACAATAACGTTCCTGCAACACCACACGTATGTGATTTGCCGGTAGAATTCCCAGGCTCGTGGCAGTTAGAATATCTAATCACTGACCACGAAGCAGAACTGCATATGTGCACGTAAGGCATTAAAAGAAACTGAGGGAAAATTATTTTCCGGAAAAATAGGGGTCCCTAGACATAAGTTATTTAAACTAAATGCTGCATAATTCCTTCTGCAAAAATAAGTAGCGCCTGTTAGGGACCTATAAAATTCGCGTTATTTTCCGACAACAGACTTAGCTATCGTACACTCGTTCGACATCCCCCGTTGTCTCACAGTTCCGTGGCCAGCCGTGACGAGCGCTTGTGGCCAGTCATTAAAAGTTCACTTGTTAGAGTGACTAATCGTCTATAAAGTGGTAACACGCATATTATCATCACACAAAGGCCTGTGTCCAATGAAATCACAGACTAAGTTCAGGTATGTACACAGCAATTAAGTCCAGTCTGTCAAATATTTAAATTAGTAATATTCAACAAAATTTCTCATCAGTAACAATAAATATATTACATTTCCATAAAAAATACCTACAGAAGTGCTAGAAAGACAACAAAACAAGTTTGTGCAAAATTCTTTTCTCCAAAATTTTGTCGCTTTATCTGAGTGTTTGAAAGAGTTGAACTATGGTTACTACCATAATACCCGAGAACCATAGCTTTCCAGCATTATTTTTATTCCGCTGTTACATGTATGTAGGTGGAGATGTTCATGAAGATTGCTTCCGGGAGGCCGAGGAAGGATTTAATCTCGTGAAATCTCTTTCACTGTAGTTATTCTTCCGTGCATTGCGATGGAGGAAGCTAGCCGTAGTCATTAAAAACTACACACGCACGCACACTACACAGCATACACACATTTTCCCTTTGCACATGGCCATCCCTTGCAGATCACATATGAAAGAACGGTAGGGTGGAAGTCGGCAAGAGAACTCGTGTTTAATTTTCATGCATTGCGTAGCACAGTTATGCGCGGGTTCGGCCTCGAACGAATATTGCAACCGGCGAAATAATAATTCATGTGCTCGCTTCCTGTTTTTGTGATAGAAAATTAACAACAGAAAAGCATTTCATGTACGTACACTACGATGATTAAGTCCTCTGCCACCCCCTTTTATTTGTTGTATATTTCTGTATACTATGATTTCACAGTGTGGAAGTAATTATCTCAATAACACATTCGACCGACACTCGCTAATATTAAATGCCCAAGCTTCCCGAATGAATTATTTGTTTCCTGCAAAAAATTTCATATCTGCGAGTTGTTCACTCTGTACAGTATGTGTTCATAAAATGGCGGCCGCATTATGACTTACGTCTCAAGTTTTATTTCAAGGGCTTCATATTGCCTCTCGCACATGTGGTGGAACATATCCTAATTTTACAAAAAGGACCCATTAATAAATTATTACGTGTACTTTTATGGTTGGTTATTTCAAAATGTATTTAACTATAGTACTCAAAGGACGCATGTAAAAACGGAAGTATTTAATAAATTAACTAGGAAAGAATTGACTCTCGAATTACACTTCGTTTCTCTTTTGGTTTTGGTATTAGCAGAAATTTTGTAATCAAAACCGTAGGTGTACATTTAAGTAACAGTATTTAAAACATTTCCCGCAGTTTCATAAGGAAACGCATATTTGAAAGCTTCGGTAACTTAATATTTTTCAGTTCAATCAAAATCAAGTTTTGAAAAAAAAAAATTAAAAAAATTTTCTATGTAACATATAGGACGCCAGGTTTAAAGAATTAAAATTACTAAATAATATTAAATGCATTATTTCACAACCACACTTTAACACGAGATTTTCTTTACTCAATGCTGTCCATCAAACAGGTTCAAACGAAGCACTTCGTGGCCGGGATATAGGAAATGATGGGGACAAAATATGCCATACACGAAATGCAATTGTGTGGCTTAGTATCACAGTATTCGAATGGACGTGCAGGGAAAATACAGTACGTTTATGCCGTTCAGTTTGTGAAACCCAGCTTTCGATATAGAGGCAAATATCGTAAAAGAGCAATATGGGAAACGACAGCTTTTTAACATTGTCGAAGCGCGAGACGTGCTACCAACTGCGAGAACTGGAAAGACTGGCAACATCACATTCTTGTGTCTCTGTTTTCTATGGTGGTTATAAATTTACCGAATGAATATCTCTGAGGCCAATAGCATGAGAATGTGTTTATAAATGTTTTAAATATTAACTTATCTAAACTATAGTTAAAAGAGCATGTCTACATTCTGAAATCACAATAACATTTCAATCTCTATATACAAAATGAACTCATTCGTTCACTCATCAACGCACAGCCCAAACCGATGGACCTAGAAACATGAAATTGTCATCGTAGCTTTCCCTCACGGCGTAGGCACACACTAAGGAAGGATTTTTTGAAAATCGAAAATTGAAGGGTGGAAAGGGGCAAATATATTGTTAATATTTTTTTCTTCAAAACATTGCCTAAGCAAATTAATATTTCACTAATTTTCGATTTTTCGAAATTTGGAAGTTAAAGGGGTGAAAAGCCGTTAAATGTGGTTTCAATAAATCCTCTATTTCTCTTAAACCCCTTAAGATACCGAGATGATCTTTGCATCAGAATGGTGTTCGTGTAAATGTCTGAAAAGAAGTTTTAGGATTTTTCAAAATTCGTCCTTGAAAGCCGGTAAAAAAAATGAAATATGTTTTTAATTAATCATCATATCTCCTGAACCATTTGAGTTATTGAGGTGGATTTTGCTTTAAAATGAATATTACGTAAATATCTAAAAACAGAACTTAGGATTTTTCGAAATTCGACAATTACGGGTGTGAAAAGTAGTAAAATGTTACAGAATTCCCGAAAAGTGAATATTGGCCACGGAGAAATAACTCAAAAGTTGCAATCGATACGTTTTTTGTTCTATAAAAGACAGTTGTTTATTATCATAGAGTAATAAATATGATTTAATAACTTAGAGCATAGATAACAACTAGAGAGCTGATTCCCAATCCCTTTCCATGCTGTGAAGTGATTCCTAGATCTAATCAGCTGTTGATGGGCACCAAGCTTAGAGTAAATATAGGGTAGAGGGAGTATCCTCTATACAGCTGCATACGAAATTATGTGTTCAACATGTCACGTGACTTTAGTGAAATATGCGCGGGAAATTTGAAATAACATTGAGAGCCAAGGTAATAATTGCTTAGTAATCACAACTATGTTGGGTTATTTTGGTGCCTTATGAATTTATGAACAAAGGAGAGCATACTACCATATTATCACATAGTATAATTACGTAGAAATTTCAGAACGACAAATGTAAGCAATGTTTGCCACGTTACTGTTTTCCTTAACACAGCTGTTGTTAGTAAAATGTAAATATTAGCTACATACTTACTATAAGGTTTTGAACCGAGATCTTGGTGACACCACATGACTAATATGTTCTGGAAGGTACGCCATGAGTTTCAAACAACACGACTGCATTTATACGAAGAGAAAACATAATTAAACGTCACCAAACTCTCGAGACCATGTTGGACACACATTTGTGACGTCATGTTCCCTCTACTATATATTACCTCTATGGCACCGAGCGAAACAAGTTTCATAATTATTACTATATAGCAGTGAGCATATTGTATTTAAATATCACTCACATTTAAAGAAGCATATGCAGAATGATTCGCTGTCGCATATTACCAGCATCCATCTATTCTCGTTCATTTTTGGGTAAAATAAGAGCTTGTTTGCATGTTCTGTTTACACTGTCTTGGCATTTTCGTGTTCCAGTAATTTAAAGAATGAACAAAACTAAACCTGTTGTGTATTGATTGTAAAAGATTCCATAGTCAATAAATCTCATTTCTCAAGGTCTTTACAAAGGGATATCACAACATTAATTATTTTGTAGCAGTTTCGTATATTTGACTGAAATTATAACCGTAGAATAACGATCTACTAAAAAACTAATGCAACCTTTATCACTTTAAAAATTATAATCATGAAACGGACAATTTTGGCAATGACCTACAGTCACACCAAACGAGGATAAACATATTCCACTGTTTGCATTATTTACATCTCCGGAAAGACATTAGATTGTATAAAGTTTATGATATATATTAAAAAACCAAAAAAAGAGATTACTTTTGAACAAAATGTCAAATATTCAAACATATATTATTTACTGGAACTTTGAACACATCCTGAAACAATTATTCATGTGTCATTAATAATCAGGCCCCAAAAGATTAATTATAAGGTTAAAAATTTTTGTTCATTAAATAAAATATTGTCCTTAAGCTTTTGGTAGAAGCAGCACGGTAGTCAAAAATAAGTGAAGAAATATTGTCGCTTGTAAAGACATGAAGTAAACAAACGACGACCAAATTTTATTTTTAGCACAAACGTGTCGGACAACCAATGTTATAAATATCACTGCTTCAAATGAAGAGTCGCCACAAATGTGAAATTACAACAGCAGGATGCAACACAGACAAACCATACGTCATAGAAACTGCGACGACGTAAAACAAAATCATACAGCCAATAAAAAAAATTGTTTGCGTGGGACAGTGCAGCACATATATTCTGTATACGTAACGTGTCTAATGAGAGAACGTTGGTGAAAACAAATGTAAGGAAATGTGTCCCGACTATGCTGGCGTATCAACTATATTGCCGTAACGTCGACAGGAGATTTTGACAGGTTTAATTAATGTTGCCGCCGGCGCATTCCCACAACACTGATCTATGTACAAAGCTTCAGCCGTGGATGTACCCTGGGGCAGTGGCACTTGGGACACGAGCCCCCCCCCCCCCTCCCGAAAAAAAGAGGCCAAGTTTTTATTTTGTATTTTATATTTGTATTTCGTATTGAAGTTATTGCAAGACAAGTGTTTTATGTGTGTGCTTTTTTAAACATACTAATGGTATACTGAAATGAATAAAAGCTTTGTCGAGATTCACAATCTAAACTGGAAACTGTGAATAGCCACAGTTTCCCAGTAACTTTCCACAGATTCAAATGGTCGAAACTGCTCCATCGGGAATTATTGGAAAACTACAGATTGCATCAGCGAAATAAACTTACAGACAGAACATGCAAGTTTCACTAAATGGAAAAGTAACGAATTTTTATAACTAGGTGAACAAAAAGGTGTAATTTTACTTGAAATGCAATTTTGCTTTTTTTATATTAATTTTGACATAAGCTAAACAAAACTTACGCCAAAATTTAAAAAAAAAAATACCCCACGGGATTTTAAACACACAACTTTCAACCTTAAATTTAATTTCCTTATTTAACTCTCTTACCCAACGCGAATACTCGGTTCATTACTGCCATTTAAAAGTGTTACATTATTGTTTGCAAATGATGTGTTACCTTTGCAAATCGTTTTCTTAGTAGTAAAATTGCTGCTCGTACTAAAGCATGAAATTCCAAAGCAGCCTAACTCCAAACATTACTAAAACTGAACTATCCACAACTGCCGCACCATATTACTGTGTTGGTCTACAGTAAATATTTATGTAAATTTAACTTAGGTATAACTTATCAAAACACATAATTCACTTTAAACAACGAGCAACTAAAATTTAGTAGCATTATTGCTATAGAAATGGTGGTACGATATTTATTGCACGTACACCAAGACCATGGGAAAATTGTCGATGCTACAGTATCGTTACAGATTTAAACTGTAGTTATCAAATTACACACAGATAAGTAGAATTTGTACTGATTAATTAGCGAAATTTGTCTACAAATTGAATTAGTTACTCCAAACGGCTGTTTTCTCACATTTTTATCAGTAAACATTGACAAAACAACAGATTCGTCAATGAAAAAACCTTGCAGCTTATTGAAAATGTGGAATTCCACATTAAGAGTTCACCTGTATGTAGTTTGCAGAGTTTGTTATTTATTAGGTCTTGTTCCCTCCCCAAGCCAAAATCCTGGGTATCTCTTGGCTTCCGCTGATAACATTTTATTTAAATACACATCTTTAGATACACGCAAAATTCAAGTTGTTTTTTCTGCCAGCAGAATACACTCCAAATGGCTGTTGGCTTGTTCGACGTCTTCCATTGGCTGACAATGCCTCAGTCTGCCGCGGAGAATACTCCCTGCCTGAAAGTTCCGAGGTAGACGGGCCATCCCTGTGTAAAGTAGTCACGCATGTAAATTACATCACAGAGAGGCTAGTGATAGTCACGATTTTTGCATAAATTGGTTTCAGTGTCTTACGTGCACACCTGCAGCTCTGCTTCATGGTCAGTGATTAGATGTTTAAACAATGTATAGAGATGATGGTTTATCGCGGGAAAATTGGACTATTAGCTGGGTTTCAATGCACGTTCAGCTTACCAGAAGATTGCTGGTTTTTGCTTGTACGTTGAGCTGTTGCCCTATTTGGCTGAGCCAATAAGAACCCTGTTATTATAATACTTGATGCCTGTTATTTGTCGGCAGACAGCTACCTTGTGGCAGAAAACTACAGCGTTTTCAAGGACATTTTGGCATAAATCATTTCCGCGATATTATTATCTCAACCATTAATTTGTCTCTTGAGGCTAGGTTAAGGCGTGTTTTGCCTCTCTGGATCACCATAAATGGTGTCCAAGTGGTGTAAAATAATCATTTTATATTTTGATGGAATAGTGTTAGTTTTGTGTAAGGTACTTGTAAGTACAATTTCCTCTTACGCATAAACTTTAAAACTAATTTTTTTTTTAAATGATGCGCCAAAGTAAAATTTTAACGAAACTCGGCCTTGCAAATAGTGGAAACCAATTGAGTTACTCAAGTGAAATTACTGACAGTGATATAACATGCCTTGGGCTACGTAGCTTAACATATTTTATAAACTCACTTACTTAGCTTTGACGTAAAAATTGCTGGGGCAAAGAAACTTTTGTTAAAAAATTAACCCACTGCATTATACCTTCGCTGCGAAGAACATTTTTTTTTAAGTTATTGTTGTGCTAATACAAATTGTGTAGCCATTAAAGAGTACATTAGTAGATAGTTGTTGATTTTTGAGTGGGGCATCAGTCTAAACATTGAATTATTTAATTTTTTGCCTTTTTTTTTTTACTTTGCAAAAGTCTGAAAGTGGCGATTATAGTGTGAATTACATTTAGCTTGCGCTGCAGTACGAGAACAACAATAGAAGGTTTAACGTATTTTTAGACCGCAATCAGTCAAACAATACAATTCTATTCTTAAATTTGCAGGACTGATTGCGACCTTAATATATGTCAACGTGTTCAACTGCCATGCTTGTACTATAGCGCAAGGTAAATAAAATTCACGATATGTTCGCAAATTTTACACGCTTATTCTTACAATTTAAAAAGAAATGCAAAAAATAGTAATAATCCAATGTGGCGACTTGCGTCCCAACTGAAAAACCAAATTAATTTCTATTACATTATTTTGTATGCTCTAAGAAATAAAATAACTTTTAAGAGTGCGTGGTACGTAATTCAACGATAAAAACATTAAGCCTAATCTATAACGGTAGGTTTCTTGAAGCAAATTTGCGAAAATTAAACAATAGCAATCCTAGATAATAGTTTTAGCCAACGTTTTAAAAAAAAATTTTTTTCCAGTGTTACGAACTTCTGAGACACAATCTCTGACACCGGAACCTCGTGCATTTAACCGCGGCGCCCGTAACGAATTAGTAATTCTGGGTGCATATTTACTCATAAAGTTGGCAAATACCATTATCTAGAATTGTCATAGAGTATTTTATCCATATTGGCTTCGAAAAAAGCGTAGAATTCAACTGACGCTTTCAGCGTTTATTTATCTACCACGCAAACTTAAAGAAAAAATCGTAACTAAAATGTACAGTATATTTTTAAGCTGTTCTTTGCAATAGAGCAAGATTTCTTTACCACAAACTAAATAGTCCCCAAAAAATGTTTTCCTTTACCACAGGAAGCCGCGGTTGGCACAGTGGCAGAGAACTCGCCTCCCACCAAGGTGATCCGAGTTCGACTACTGGCGGTGTTTGTCCTCGGATATTCGCGTGTTGGAAACGTGCCAGACGATACCGCTGGTCAGCGGGTTTTCTCATAGATCTCCCTTTTCCTCCGCCCCTTCATTCCTGCGCTGCTCCATGCTCACCTCATGTCTCTCCTCACCAGCGCTAAAGACCTAGATGTTAAGTGCTGACCAAAACCTCTTAACTTCACTACATTGCCGTTATGAAAACATGTTTACTGTGTGCTTACTGAAATCGGGAATAAATTATGTTTAATTAATGCTGGTTTTTTAAATCCCTCAAAGGTATCTGCTAATCATCAATAATAACGCGAAATCACCTGCAAGACGATAACATCATGCTAGATACTTAGTTAAACGCAAACCACACCAACGTTAAAATGTGAAACAGAATTGGGTCCATAATTAAGTAGCTTCAGCACTTTGTTTGTAACATTTAGAATTGTTTCCACTATAAGATGGCATTCTTACTGCATTATCGCTGATTAATTAATTACAAAGCTCGCTGTGTCAAAGTGTGGGGTGAATAATGTGTACTAATCTCCTCACCCAAAATTATATTTGCCGTTTACGGCTGCGAACTTCTGGCTCCATTCACCAAAGCAAGAACATAATACTTAGCCTCAGGAATAGTTTTGGTACAACTTTCTCCTCCTGTATAAAACTAAATTATTTTAAATTTTATTTTTCTTAAGGCTAACAGCGAAAGCAAAATGTTAAAAACAACATATTTTAAGCTTTTCTTTCAACCTACTAGGCAAATGCAATGTGAGTTTCTACCTACTTTTGCGAGTTCTAAATACTCTGCTTAACAACTAAAAATGCTTGCCACACCCATGTACACAGAATCATGCACGTCTGACTCAGTATGTTCTTCCCGGCTACAAATCTGTCGCGCGATTGGCCTAAGTGTCTGTGAATAGTAATAACTATTGCTAGTGAGAATTCGTCGATGTAAACTCAAACATTTGTACATTATTAACATCAGACTATTTAGCGCCACCTAATTCTTGAACACGAATTATGTAGAAAACATGTTTATACCTCGTGCTTGAATATTGTCGTTCCGGATAAAGTGAGCACTAAAAATTGAATTTTTGAAAAATATCACTAGCCGTCACTGCGTGTGATTCTACATTAAGTTTAGTTGCCTTATTGATTATATGTTTGGCAGCGAAATTACGCAATATAGTTCCACAAATTTTTCTATTTAAACACAACAATACTGTAACAAAAGCAAAAGAAATCGACATAGGTACAAGTAATACACTTTTTATCAAACTGTATAGTTTCCTACTGACTGCACAATTGATCTTACACACACAAACATCAAGTGACGTGTCCATAGACAATGCCCGTCGTTAGCCGTTACGCGTGGAAGGATACGAATTGACAGAAAATAGAACTTCTGCAGGGCTGATTTGAGTGCTCAATTTACCCTGAACCGCCTATACACACTTATAGGTCTACTTAAATTAGCTCTCCAGGAAGCTAAGTAGAGCACGAAACTGGGAAGGAATTATCCTTGGCCTGTGGAATCAATACTCTAAAAGGTGCATCGTAAAATTAAAACAATTTCTTCCTTCTTGTAGAAATGTAGAGAGCTTAGAAACTCATCCAAAAGAAGCAAAGAATAAAACACCATCATGTGGTGAAATATTCTGTGGTTACTTTTTCAGTTGTGGGCTCAGTATATAGTTAAAGGAATACGTAACATTTGGCGTTTTCTGAGGACCCTTAATATGAACGTGTATAATGAAGTAAATAAGTTAATTAATAATAAACAGAAGAAAGCAATTTTTTGGAACTGGGTTACGAACAATTCTTCCTGTTGAGGGCAGTTTTTTGTGTACAATAAGGACCAAAATTATTACCTCTGAATAAACTTTTATTCAGAATCATGTGGATGTTCTCATTTCACTAACGACAATAAATACCGCAGAAAGACTTCTACACTCTAATCTAGCAATTTGCCGTAAGTTAATTAGCAAAACCACGGACAACTGAAATAACTGTGCCGGGAACTGGATCCGAACTCTCCCGAATATCAGTACTGGAAGTTACCACCTGCGCATTTCGTTGTTTTGGCTTGGTTTTGTACACGAACAAACATTCTGTTCTTTAAAACTAAATTTTATGTCACAGATCTATTTTAATTATTGTCAAATACTGATATGTTTTTCTAATTTTGTGAAAACAGCAGTTCTATACTTTATACTCACAATTGTCATGGCTCTTATCAATAATTGGCATGACTGTAAATGTGGGTATATATAATTAATAATTCATTAAGAGTCACGTGTAGCAACTATCACTGACAGAAGTTCACACAATAACGTCTGCAATATATTTAAAAAAATTCAAAATGTAACACATGTTAACAGATAGCTGTACACCAATAAAAAACCAGCTGCGAGTAGCCTAGTGTGAACCATAGAAAATCAACGATGAAGATGAGGAAAAAAGTAAACAAAGTTACTAGTTTACTTGTCACGAGTGAGTGGTGTCATTAATTTAGAGGCAACAGCAGGAAATCAGCCGACGTTTAGCATGGCTGTAAGATCGGTCACTCGATAACAGTAGTAACTGATTGTAGTATGTAACCCATACGAACTGGACTGGACAGTGCATAGCAACAAATATAATATGTAGACCTATCACGGTTTGATGCCAGTTATACACAGACAGTAAATATTTGCCAACATTACATCGCTACAAACGTTTCAAATGGCGTATCGGAATTTCAACCTTAAACTATTCTACAACACATTTACTGATTGGATATAATAAACTACTTACATTTCGTCAAGAAATATTCTGAAGTGTAAATACTACTGCATTGTTTATTTTCAAATAAATTTCACTGAATGAATAAGTATCTATCTAACGAAGATAATGTGAACCATTATTCAGATCATGGAAGGTCAAACTTTTCAAACGTTCTATGTGAAGTTACTAGCTATAAAATGTTTGCAAATATAAACCGTTAGAACAAAAGTTGCGGTACTAAAATGACGTAACTGAAACATCATTTTCTTTTAGACGTATGACTGAAATGTTCTGAAATAGCAATGATAAAAATGAAAATCCAGAATTTTAAACGTAACCAAAGATAAAATTTTTTGGCAATATAATAAGGGCTTTCATTGAAAATTACAGTTAGAAATTAAAAGTAGAAATGACACCTGTTGCCATTTCATTAATTTCGCACGTTTTTGTCTGTTTTACACGAACTGTACAGCAAGCATTAATCTTCAGAGCATTTGCGTGAACAAATCTCTCACGGCTTGGAAAAGCTTACCGTCTGCGTATTCGCTAATAATGCAAGTAGATAAAAAATTCCGCGTAGTAATTTTAATTCTCCCTTAATGCACTCCGCTGTTTTAAGAATGTTGGGCCCAGTAATGGCCCTTTATTCATGCAGGCATCGTACAGGTTTTATTCCAGCGATTATGCGATATAAAACAGTATGTGCACGAGGTCGCATTAGCAGGTATTTTTCACGCTTGGGGAGGAAACGCATGAGCATCAAGGTCAAATATCGCACCCTCACCACTTACCTAATCGCCTCACACGAAGAGTATTCGATTGATGTGCTGTCTTCCCATTGGTGCTTTTCGTGGATGTGAGTGAGTGGTAACCTTATATTTTATGGCTGTATGATAAATATTAAAGTACGTTGCGTATACAATACATGTGTTAAGATTCTGCAAAGAATTAAAATGTCCAATATTGTCCATATTCACATTCCCACTCCAACTCTGTAAACGTGAACGTAAATAATAGATTTTATGCACAGGGAGATAGAAAATTACTTACACACAATACTTGTTGTCCTAACATACCTTGCAAAGCCTAATAAACTTTTTGGGTGCCCTGTTCTGTTCCTCTACCCTCCGCCCTTCAACGGCTGCACCAGGCACCACCCTCATCCTAAATCTTCTATTTTTTTGCATAAACCTTCGTGGGCGGATGCATTTCAATTTACTAAAGTTCTTTTACTCACTAAATATTTGGGTACTCCGTGCTGCTCCTCTTCCCCATTAGCCCCCCCCCCTTTTTTTTTTCTTCAAAATTTTACTCATTTACAGAAACCTTCGCTAGCTCACGCACAACAACTCACTTATGTAACGTTGCTATCAGATGAATGCACTGTTAAAAATTTCCGTAAATTCACGGAAATATTTATAGAAAAGTACTGTAATTTTATGGAAGTGGCTTCCGTAATTTTTTGTTAACGGAAATAAGTCCGTATTGCCAGTTTACGGATGTTTGACTGTATCTTTCCATACATTCAGTTTTAAAGCGTATTTTACTGTGTTTCTTTAAAAAAAAGTAGTATTAATAATCACTATGAATCCTGGAGTTAATGTACCCGCACAATGGTGCTAAACGATAAGTAGACAAGCTAAGGTAATAGAAGTAAAGTGCTGATTCCTGGTTGTCCACACTTTGCCGAGAAAAGAAAATCAATACAAACAAGGACTCGTATCGCGCATGGACAAAGGGCTGAACAGTCCAGTAAGTGACTCAAGTGTTCCGAGTAGTGACCACATGGGCGTTTTGACCCAACTGGGAGCCAAACCGGCATACGGTGCATTTGAATAGCATTAGTCCCTCCTTCCCCGGGTGCTGCTATTGGCCTACAGGGCCATTAGGGGGGGGGCGTGTCCTTGGCTGGGATTGGTTGTTGGGGTCTTTCGGTACGAATAGCACCTAAGTGCCATGATGTCTGCGACTGGCTGAAGGACTTAGCCCTAACCTAGGAAGTAGTGGTGGGGAGTGAGGGGGAAGGGGAAGTGAGGGAATTGACCCTTTTGCCAGTGTACAAGTGATACCTAAAACCATGAGGGGGAAGTGGATGTCTGCCCCATCTCCAGCACCCTATGCTTGTACTAGCCTATGTCTACCCTTGTAGCATACCCCCTCCCTGTCATAGTTCTGCTCTCCTTATGATATACCTCTGTCCTGTCTTAAAGCATACCCCTGTAGCCACTCCTACCCCCTCCCTTTCCTTATGACATAACCTTTTAGCCTATCCTCTCAATGGCCACACACATCTTACAATCTCCTCACTTCATCACAGCTGAAAAAAAAATATCACCTGTTCTGTGTGTTTCATGCTAGCGGGTATGTACCTTTAAAGTTGTTCATTTCTATAGAATAAAATGTTTTCTCATAATGTAACTAATGAAGTTCTCTAAAATCAGGATGTCAAATACAAAAGTTGTCTTTTATAAAATTGATATCTTACTACTCTATGGAACTCACTCATAAATTGTCGCTGTGGTACAATGGTTAGTGCTTCTGCCTGGCATTTATAAGGTTGTGGGTTTGAATCCCAGCAAGTACAAACAATTTTTCAGTTTATTATGCTTCAAAATCTGGAGAAAACATAGTAAATAGGGATGTGTTGTATTTATGGAAAATGGAGTGCTAATAGCTTAAATATATTTATTTATTTTTTGCAGAAAACGGATTGTACGTAATTTTACGGATGGTTCCGTTATCAAGAAAAACTGAGTGTCCATTACTTTACGAAGATTTCTGGATAATTTTTTGCCTGTACTTTTCCGTAATTTCACGGAAATTTTTTCTAACAGTGTGGTGTAAGACCGCATTGAACACGAACAAACGTACAAAAATTCATTTGTATACATTATATTATAATATATACAGATGGGGAATGGAAACTTGTAAGGCATATAGTGATTCTTAAATGCTATTAGTAAACAATTCACCACGTCTGCGTGCGGAGTGGTGGTTGAAAAGAAAATATATTTTTCGTAACGGTCTGTAAAACGCGCGGACAGCTAGCAAATACCCTAGTAACAAATACAATAATTTTTCAGTTGGCCAACTGCAGGCAGAAGCGGCCAACGTTCGCTAGTATTATGGTATATTTTTGCTGGAATGATAGTAATTCGGGCCATATCAGTAAAAATTTTTGTAGTTTTACTGAAATAATTTTAATGTGGGCAACTTAGTTTAAAATGACTGACATATTTCAGTATACGGTCCAAGCAGACTTAGCAAACTAGTCCACATGCATCTGAGTATAATAAGAATGCCTATGGTACACTTATGGTTAATGTGTGGGTGATTTCATTATGCATCATGTATGCCACATGTGGCCGCGGGTGCATTCCGAATGTGTACTGCCTGTAGGCAGCTTATCACGATCAGATTTGCACAAGTGGGCCAGCTGATGTTTGCTATTTGGGTAACGCCACGCCATTAGTTGCATTGTATATTGCTACATCATTCTTCTGAGCAAATATATATATATATATATATATATATATATATATATATATATATATATAACTTAAATAAAATATTTCGGAGCAACAAAAAAATTCGTTTAACACAGTACAGCAAAACATATTTCCTTATTTCCCTTTTGAAATTTTTCGTGAGCCATTAATGCTTTTTAAATTTCAACTCATGCGACTTGTATTATTATCGACTCATAAACTGCAATACATTTTTTCACTTATTTTACACTCTGGTAATCAGGATTTTGAAGTGGAAGGTGAGATATTCATGACGTTCGTGAATTTTCATTCCCACAACAATTTGATTGCAATGAAGACTGCAGCCCTTGAGAAAATCTGTCGTCGTTACCGGTTGTATCTAATACCTTTGAATACCGTTCTCAAAAGCTATTACATGACCAAACATCAAGGGCACAACGACCGAAATTGCCAAGTGGGACAAACGTAATAATTTCTGTCCTGATTTCCATAATTAAGGAGGTATGCTGGTGACCATTTTGAGTAATTACGTTTTACTTTTATAAAATGACTTGAAACTATAAATTGCTTTACTAAAATGAAAGTTATTGTACGTACACAGGTAGATTCTTTATGGTTTGCCCCTGCTTCAAGGATTCTGAAGAGGAGGTGTAATAAACCCTTACCCCTTTTTTCCCCCTGTTGTGGCGGTCAAACCAAACATGCTGGCTTCTACGTAAACAATACTGTATACTGTGACGATACGTTGCCTTTTTGTATACGATTGCTTCAAATATTTTAAGCGTTGAATCATTTAGCCTACATTTCGTTAGTCGCCTTCGTTTCTGAATCAAGCTGAAAATAAGTGTTTCTTGAAACAGTGGCACAGAAATAACATACGTCAGGCTTGTTATTCAACGTCGTAAAATGCGTTCAGATCATGACTGAAACATTGTCAAATGTGGCGAATGTACGTACAGTCACAACGAAGATTTTCTAGAGTAAGAGCGCTGTCTACCTGGAACTGATTTGTGCATTGAAAGTCCTTGGAGCAAAATAACTATTAGAGTGACATTGACGCGCCCACCTAGTATTTTCAATGTGACGCTGGAACTACGTCACTAAGGCCGCTGTCACACTGCATACAGATCTACTTCACTTAAACATGTTCAGTTTTATGGCGTGGTACACGAGCTACGAACTAGTTCAGATCCCAGTCTCTTCTCGTTCAAAATAAACTTGTTTCATATGTACTTTCGAACAACGTATCTTCCATGCCTCTCTCCTATTGGCTGCTTGGAGAAACGATCTGTGTAACAAATATGGCTGCTTTTTGGCCGACATTTTACACTCGTTAAAGTAAGTTACATTTTAAGACATATATCCGCTTTACACACACAGCAGCATTGAAGTCAGATGCGATATGATAATTAAAAAATCACGGATGTTGAGTGTAGATGGGATAATAATTAAATATGTAACATTTCAGGTTCAAAGTTTGTTGAGGTTAGAAAGTTCATTGAGTTTATAGTCGTGTAAAGGTGGATTCACAATGCTCCGACGAGGTCCTCACAGCAGCTCCGACACAACAATTCTTTAAGCAAGACAGCCACAACTATTCTGGTTGCATTCAGAATACTCCGACACGCCGACATGCGGCTAGTCGTGGTGTGGCCGTCGGCAGAACCATAAAGTATGTGCCACCGTATTTTATTAAATGTATTAGTTTAACCAGCTGTTTCATGAAAGTACGAATGAAACTGTAAAAAAATGTCATTAAAATCGGCAACATAAACATAATACATAATTTTCTTTCCTGAAATGAAACTACTTAATAAAATAAAATAAAAATACCGTCGTTTATTATTTATTCACATACTATCCAGTTCATTTGATTATAAACAAGCAAAGTGTTTATGACGCGGAAGTTAACTGAAGTCAAGGTACCTTTTGTGAAGTTAATCGATTTTCGAAGTGTTATTGTAAATAAAACATTTTTCATACAAGAAAATTTACCAAGTAATCTCAGTTGCAAGTAAATTTTGTTTCGTAATGTTGCATTTCCTTTTCCTGCAAGGCTCGACACTGCGAAAATTTTAAAAAGAATCTTCATTCGTCGGGCTGTCGGCGCAGTAATTTTGTCAGCCTGATGCTGGCTTTTTATTGGTTGCTGCTCAGATTTTGTTGTGTCGGTGCTGTTGTGTCGGGCTCGTCGGGGCATTGTGAATCCACCTTAACCCCGCAAACGTGTCTAAGCTTTGAACACGATCAAACATGGCTGCCGAATGTATTTAACTGAACAGGTTTAACTTTCAGTGTGACCGTGGCCAAAAACGCCTCTTCCACCTAACCAACGTGATTAAAGTGGAAACAACGAAGCAGGACCTTAAGGTGGCTGCCTGTTTAGGCCCGCCAAACAGTGTACGATAGAAGATTATTATAAAACCGTGCAACGTGAATGTATGATGCCAGCTTAGGAATACTTTTATTAGATCGTTAGATGTGTGTATACCAATATCTGGTCCATCAGTAATCTCTATATATAAAAATGAAAGCAGACTGACTGACTGACTGATTGACTGACTGACTGACATATCAAACTGCAGCCCAAACCACTGGACCTAGAAGCGTGAAATTTTTTGTGGGGGTTCCCCTTAGGTCGTAGGCGAGCACTAAGACGGGATTTTTCGAAATTCGACCTCTAAGTGGGTGAAAAGGGGTGAAATGTGTTTCCGAAGAAACGTCAATAGAGCTCGAACCCGACGGCCAATCGTCATAATTTTTACTTTAATAGGACACTCGTAAAAATGAGTATTAGCAATTTTAAGGATTTTTCGAAGTTCAACATTTAAGGGGGTGAAAAGACCTTAAATGTGTTTCCAATCCACTATCGATATCTATAGAGAGTTGATATTCACTTCAAAATATAGCTTTCGTAAATACCCAAAAAGTAGTTTTAGGTTTTTTTGAAATTCGACCCCCAGACAGTAAAAAGGGGCAAAATGTGTTTTATATGAATCGTCTATATCTTTGAAACACAATTGGCTATCGTCGTGATTTTAACTTTAATTAGTTACTTTTACAAATGTCTATGACAGGACTCAAAGACGTTTCGAAATTCTTTATTTAAAGGGGTGAAAATACGTGAACAGTGTTTTCGATTATCCTTCCATATCTATCGAATCAATCGAGATATCGAAGTGCTCTTTGCTTTAAATTGGTGCTTTTGTAAATATTCCAAGTACCATTTAAAATATATTTTCTGAATTCGGCCCTAAACTGGTTAAAAAAGGGGTAATATGAGTTTTCGGCTCACATTCGATACATATCGATCACATAGCTTTTAATACAGCGACGTGATTTTTGTTTAGGATTGATGCTTACTCAAATACCTAAAAAGTAATTTCAGGAATTTTCGAAATTCGCCACCTAAGGACGTGAAAAGGGGTGAAAAGTGGTGAAAAGCGTTTTCAATTAATCGTCGATATATCTTGAACCCAGCGGGCTAATGTTGTCTGTTTTACGTCCACGAGATACCAATAAAGTATTATAAAACGTGATTCAAGGGTTTTTCGAAATTTACTCTCTTAGGTGGTGAAAATACCTTGAATGTGTTTTAGATAAATCCTCGATATCTATCGAACCCGTCGAGATATACAATTAATTTTTGCTTCAGGATAATGATTACATAAATTATCGCAAAACGGTTTTCAGATTTTTCGAAATTCGATTTCTCAATACTGTGCAGGGGTGATACGTGTTTTTTTAGTGAACTATTTATTTTGATTCGACTGAACGGGCTAGCGATGTGATTTACACTTCAGTTGGATACTTATACTAATGTCTAAGATGTAAATTTAAAATATTTCGAAATTCAACACCCAAAAGGATGAAAAAGCACAAAATTTGTTTTCCATCAACCCACGATATCTATCTAACCAGTAGCGATGTTGAGGTGTTGTTCGCGTCAGAGTGATGCTTACGTAAATATTTTAAAAAATATGTATGTTTTTTTTGTAAGAAACGTGATTATTAAGAATAAAACTAAGTTGGTCAATATTCAAGGCAGACGATCCGAAAAGCAGGAACGAGCAGCGAGAAACAACCTATACAGGAGTTTCACTCTACAGTAACCTATCGAGACGTGGTGTTGTACAACCTCTATGAGCCCAGGACACAGATATTTTATTATTTTTTTTTTTTAATAAAATTTTATTTTCATGTATTATTTCGACGTTACATGACGCAGTTATTTGTTACTCAGGTCTAAATTCCGGCAGGTTCTGGGCTCGAATTCCGTTAAAAGCTACGTGCGAACGTTCAATTCTGACACACAATAACTACAAGGCAGATCGAATTAGTGCAATTTTTATGTAGTCGTTTAAAAGGGGTAAAATTGCAGTTCACTTTACACTTAGGTTCCTCTACAACATCAGCTGACATATAGTCGGTATACTGCCATAAGTGATTAAGTCATTAATGTTATTTCGTTTAAAAACACTATTAAATTATATATATTAACAAAAATGTGGTACGTTTCTATACTGAGACGCAACAGTACGAAATGACGAATATTACTTAAAACTTGGGCAATTGTTCGTGAACAATATATAAATATTCCTAGCATTTTTAACATTTTATCTCATTTTGACTGGGTCACTTTTGGCAGTAGAACGACGATATATCTTCTAACTAATATTAAGTTTGCTGTACCAAATACGTTTCCGTGAAACCTTTACCCACTGAAACTTTGTAATAGCAATAAAGTTCCAGTGAATATGTTGAAAATATGTAATTGAGGGCACCGTCACCAATGAATGTATACAGGGTAAATAAGATGTTTTTCATTCGATTCACCTCTTACCTTAGGTGTCTGTAACTACCCCACAGCGTCAAATTGGCAGGGTTATAAATAAGGTCCAGGCGAAGTCGCCGTTAATGTCAGGGACAAATTTAAGACTGCTTTTCGCGTGGACAGCTATAGCTACTTATCCTGCTGCAGAACTAGCCGCTTGGACATTC
>PNEQ01089079.1:0-61562 GCA_003012365.1 Medauroidea extradentata | reverse complement strand
TCCTGCCGCATATTGATTATGTCAGTAAGAAAGCTGTTGTGACTTTGAGTCGTCTAAGATCCATTGGAACTACAGAATGGGGCTTAAACTTCAGGACATTAAAGAAAATCTATCATAGTGTCTTTGAGGGCATTATCGCCTATGGCTCAGTCATATGGTATCACAGAGCAGAGTTGGTGGCAGCGAGAAGGAAGCTCATAAGTGCTCAGAGGTCGGCACTGTTACGTATCACAAAGGCATATGCCTCAACATTGAATGATGCGTTACCTGTCCTGGCTGGAGTGTTGCCTGTGGATCTGCTAGCCAGAGAAAGAGGATTATTGGCCGAACAACTCCAACGGCAAAGAAGGACGACATCATCATTAGATAAGAAAATGGCTAGAGAACAAACCTTGCTAAGGTGGCAGTCAGCTTGGGAAACTTCAGAAAAGGGGAGAATTACATTCGAGCTTTTTCCTGTAGTGGAAGACAGGATGAAGCGAAACTGGATAACAGTAAACCACTACAGTGCACAACTCATGACAGGACATGGCAACTTCAAGGCTAAGTTGTACAGCATGAAATTGATGGATTCACCTTTGTGTGACGTTTGTGGAACAGACGACACGATGGAGCATGTAGTATTGGAATGTCCTAAGACTGAAGACTTCAGAGAGGAATTCAAGGCACAACTACAAGACTACGGGATAGTTAATGTAGACCTGAAATCTATACTGGCAAACAAAGAAATTTTTGAGAAGTGGAACAGCTTTGCTACAAAGATTGGGAAACGACTCGAAGATTTCGACCAATGGCTCAGACAACTGGAGCAGGAGTAAAAGGCAGTAAAGATGCTAGAAAGATTATGTTCCGATGACCCATAAGGTGCCGCCTGGGTAAAGGCCTAATTAAAACTGGGTCTGGGCGAACACTCATTGGCGAGGAGGGCAAGTTTTAAATGGATTACCGGCAGAAAGCCGTGTTTAGTAATTATGTTAGCACAGGCACAAAATCATCAAGAGGAGTCGCAAGAAAGGAAGAAGATATGTGCCGTGCATTGATTCACTCGTCCGAGTACAGTTTCAATGCGGGTGGAAGGAGGGTGTGCTGGCCTTCGGGCCTTAAACTTGCCAGTCCAGGATATGTAAATTTAACAGATCTCCAAGCGTGGTGAATCGGAGTCGCCGACTCCCGGTACACACTATGGACAGCGCTTGTGTTCCAAAACATGCACCCATAGGAATTCGATTAAATTCGAATTGCGCCCATTGTGTCGAAAAACGCTGTATATTTACGTGAATCGGGGTGCAACAAACATTGATGAAAACTCGCATTTACGTCAATAACGGAGAACACTGAAGCCTTCCCAAGTGCTGAAGCGTGTCGTCCACTGTGGGCACAGGGAAAGGGTTCAAATTGATCTTTTTATTTACAGCACTCATATTGGTCACAAGTCGGTAGCCCTGCCCACTACCCTTTTTAACCAAAAACGCGGGACATGAGTAGTCAGATGTTGAGGGAGAAATTACCCCATCTTTCTACAATTTGTCAATTATGGAACGCATAATTTGCAATTTAGGCGGGCCATAAACATAACTGCGTTCTCTAACTGGCACGTCGTCCCGCAACCCAACTCGATACGGCATAACATTACAACGTCCTATTTCGGACGTAATAACATCCGGAAACTCACTCAACAACCCTTCAATGACCGAGCACTCACCAGTATTAATGGTTGCAGTTTGCCCCTGCGGGCGACTCACCCTACCAACCGTGGAAATCATCGGGTATACCACATCGGGCGCAAACCCAAACCTAAGAACCCTAGAATCAAGATCTACCGAGGCGCGTACATGTCTCAAAAAATTCACCCCGAGAATTAAATCGGCGACCAAAAAACTAAGTATCCAAAATTGGAAACTCCACGAAAAATGCCCCAATTTTACATGAAGTCGGACGGATCGGGTGCATCGGACAACCCCACCATTTGCCACGTGAACCGACATGGTATGAGCATCGGAGATTTTGCACTTGATTGCGGGATCCTCGTTAATCAATTTATCCAAAACAGTTTCCCGCACAAATGAGTGCGATGCCCCTATGTCAACGAGCGCCACCCGCAGTTCGCCGTGACAAGATAGTTCCACGAAACAGTCTAAGCGTGCTTCCCAATTAACTCTACTACTCCCCTTCACACACACAAGAGGAGTATCGCCTAGTTTCCCGGGCAGGAAAAACGTAAATGTCCGGGACGCAGACATTTGAAACAAATCCGCGCATCCCTTTCCACTCTAGGCGAGCGACAAGTCAGGGGACTATGGCCAAAACTCGGCGCAGTTACTACACTGCTCGCGATTTCCACACTTCTGCGCACCTTCCGCGGACGGAACAGAAAATGACTGCGTCGATAACGTATCCGGGCGTCGATTCAAACTTGAGCCAGGCAGGGGAACAATCGCGCCCAACAGGGAAACGGGCGACGCCTTAGGCGGTTTCAAATTAACACCGCTTTCCCGCAAGTTGGCGGGCCCCTTAATATTAGGCGGCGTCACGGAGCAATGGTAATCTCGCTCACATTGGATTTCCTGTTCGATCGCGAGCCCAAGGAAACACAGCTCCTCAAACATGTGCGGCCTAGCATTGACGAAGCGATATCTGCGCGCTTCGGGGCTCAAGTGATCTAAAATAGAACCCACCATTTTCTCTTCTCGCCGGGAAAGGTTCGCTCGGTCGCTGATATCTGTCAACAAAATCACGTTTCATCTGAGACCACACCTTAGGAGGCCCCGCGTGAGTAAGCAAACAACCTTTGAAATCAGCATAACGCCCGGTGCGCGTCATAACGTCATTCAACAAAAAAGCTGCGTGCCCTTCCACTCGCCCAGACAAACAGGCCAGGAATAACCTTTCCTCAACAGGCGTCACACTTAAGAATATATTGTCTACTTTGACCAAAAAAGGCAACACAACGTTGGGTTCAACGACCCGCAGTATCGGTACTCCGTTCAACCGATTAATCAAAACCGTTTGTACGGCCGTAACCGGCCCGTTTGTCGCCGCCCCATTTGCCGTTTCTACAAAGGAAATGTCACTGCTGACGCTCGCCGCAGCGATTAACGTATGTACGTACTCCAACGCCTTTGTTCGCAAAGTGGTGACATTTTCATGGTTCTCGAACGTGACTCCTGCCTCGCGCAAATAATCACGCAACTCCAAGTACCCATACCGAAGAAGGAAATCGACACTCACGCGCGACATTCCTGACAACCAATGTTCACAGTTAACACTACAAAACCTGCCAACAACTAAAATAAAACCCACGTCAACTCGTCTCGGGGAAAGAATTCCCGAGCAGAGTCGCGCAGTTTTGTTCTGGTCCATTTAACTCGACCAAGAAAGCTTGTTCCCGTTCCTAAATTGACAAGAAATACCAATGCGGGAAAACTTATGCCCCGAGAGTTGAACACTGTGAACAAGGGCTGACAAAGAATGTACTCGACAACATACTATTTATGGTTAATACTGGCATTTATTACTGGCAAGATTCAAATACATTATAATCACAAGGTTGAAGTTACACAAAATCTCTCAAGCAGCGCAAAAGACATTACATTTGTAAACTTCTTGCTCTGAATGCTTGACAAAATACACGCGACGCCCCGTTCGACGCACTGATGGCCCAACGCGAGAAAAATCTAAAGAACTCCCAAACTAAACCAACAAAGGGGACCAAGTGACTTACCGACCGGACACACGACGGTGCCTTGCAGTGCGACCCCGTTAAAAAAACACTGAAAAACGAGAACTCACCTAGTCGGACCGTCGGGGCATCAATCGGAGTCGGCGAAAACCAAGACACGTCCAGCCCGGGCGAAGGCAGGCGCAAGAGTGAAGAGCCCCTCCCGGCTGGTCACCTCTCCCAAACTCCGGCAGGAGGAGAAAGGAGGGGAGGCCCAGCCGAGGAGTGCAGAGCGCGCCCGATCAACGAACGAAGGAACCCGAGGATCTGGCGCCACATTCAAACCGCCTGGTCGTTGCGAGCGGGCCACTGGGCGGAGCAAACCCACATCTATCACTCGGGAGGACTCAATCGGACCGACGGCACGGGAAAGGGGTGAGGCGGGGAGCAATCCCACCACAATTTAATTCTTTTATTTAATTTTCAAGTCTTCCATCATGATTGATCTTGGTTGCGCCCAGGATGGTACATTGAGAATAGTAAGTTTATTTTTGTGTAAATTATAACTTTAGATATATGTAAACAGTTTTGATGTAAAAAAATAACATGCAATGTCTGTGGAAATAGATTGCCTTAAATGGCAGGTTGGGAACATAAACATTTCAGGCAGTTCTTTATACACACTTAGGGCTTTCATCGGAATATTTACATCCCAGGCATCGTTAGTTTTTTGGTGCAGTTGTAAAGTTTTATATTTAATCCCCAGCAGATCCTGTCAGATATCCTGCCAGTGTATAATACATGAAAATTATTGTTAGTCTAATTACGGGCACCACCCCGCCCTTCCAACGTTATGTCCTTTATGCCATAAGGGGAAGCTAGGTACATAAGTTGATGCGCTGCAGCACCATCAAGTGGCGAGTTAGTAAAAATATATGTTGCTAAAATATTTTTCGTGTTCAAATATATGTTCACATCAATTTCATGGCGGTAAGTTGAACTGCATAAAGTTGTTGTGCTGCAGTGCCATCTGTTGGCGAGTTAGCGTATAGGCTGTTCAGGATAAACTGAGCACTGCTTACAATTTTCTGTGAGCCATTATGCCTCCATCTCTACTATTTTAAATAGGAAAACTTCCATGTAACTGAAAACTTGTGTAAACATTTCAGAATCATCAAAACTTTACTTCTAATGTCCCAATAAATAAATGTTGTAAAAATATTGGGTAGTGCTCACCTTAAAGTAAGCTGTCTATAAAATTAATAGCATATTTACCTTCTCAATGAAAAAAAAATACATATGCGCAAGGTTTCATAGGGATCTGTCATATGATATTATACTTATATCCATATAATCTTACATATTTGTAATTATTAATTTAAATTATTTACCTACAGTTATATACATGTTTTATACTGTGTACGAAGACTGGTAAATTTGACTTTTTATAACATAATATGATTTATGACTTTAAGTTTATAATTGGCTTTAAAAAAGTACATATTTTGCGGTCCTCTTTCAAGGGGTGGGAAAGCAGTGTCGCGCTGCTACATACATCACATGGTTAAATAGATGTAAGCCACAACCAAAATTTGTGCAAAAGAAGATGAAGCGAGATATTAGTTTAATTTCTTTAGATATCTGCAGTCAAGATTTTAACTAGGTACCCTACACAATTGGGTCTGGCTAGCTCTTTCTTGGCCCTGAGTAGTAATTTTTCATAGTACATTTTATAAGACTAACAGTCAAATATATTAAACACAATATCTATATATATTTGCTCATAATATTTGTGTTACATGACACTTTGTTAATGTTAACATCAATTGGAGGCCAAATAATTAAAATAAAAAGGAAAATATATGAAAAATATAATTATGAAAACATTCATTGCATAAATATTTTCATTTGAAAATTATTTTATAACCTAAAACTATTTGCGCTGCTGCATTGTTACAGTAAATGCAATACTGGTACACTGTCATGTTATCAACTGCGAGCAGCGAGTTAGAATAAATAAAATTTAATGCAATTTAACTATGTCAGCAGGCATTTAATGGATTTTACCTAGGTGTGAAACATTTACAGCATACTATCCTATGTTAGCAAAACACAGGTACAAAGCAGTCCAAAGTAAAAAAATGTAGCAACTTATTTAAATACATTGCTTCAAACCATAAATGTTTTGAAAATAAGCATCAAGTTTTTTATGTTTCATTAACGTTCCTAATTAGTATATACATTAGCATAATGTTGCTGATGAAGGCATTATTTATGCCACTCATTTACTGAAAACTCAGCTGTGGCATTCTTGGCGCAGGACTCTTTAGAATACGGGCATTGTAAAATGGCTCAGTCACCCGGTGCCAAGAACCGCCACAGGGTATGGCTATCTGGTGTAAGAAATTGCCACTAGAAAATTATTTGCCAGGGAAGACTTTCTGCAAAATGTTTCTTTCATTGTAGTCTCTTGTTTATACAGGATGTATATGCCTTAAATAAAATACTAATTTAATGTGTATGTAATGGTGAAACAAGGCATTATGAATGAAAAATAATCAGTATAATAACAAAGACATGAAATGAAATGGGATATCATCTAATTAATACTGGATATACAATAAAAGCAGATCTACTAGAAACTGCGATGTAGCATTGTAGAGTTATCAGCTGAGACTTTTCCAAGCAAGAAAAATTAATAGAAACATCCGAGCATGTTTCAAAGTTATATGTATGAAATTATTTTAAAATTTAATTCACGTAAATGAGTGGTATCTTTTATGGATGAGATGAAGATAGGAACAGTTTTCGCTGTAATGTCTGAGCCGGCACCAAAGTGCATCACGACTGGGCGGAAGAAAAGCTGGCAGCTTGATATTTGTTAAGTGCACATCTGTTGCACTGCTTGTATTACATGTTGTGTAATCTGTATTTATATACCTTGAAAGCTGAGCTTCTTATTTTGAAATGTATCACGCTGCAGTGGCAGTGAAGTTTTAGTGTAATACGTTTTGACTAGACTTAAAATAATAATTTAATTGGTTTAATGTTTTTTACTCTGAAGTTGGAATAGAAAGGGCGTAGAATGGACTGGGCATTAAAAGTGACTGACTACATGGTGCACGGCATAGGTAGTGTGACTGTACCTAAGAAACAAACCAGATGTTAGGATAAACATATGTGTGCAAATGTGTGTTCTGCTTATCGCAATTAATCAATTTTCTCGGAATCAAGGCTGAAGGGCCAGATCATGGCAAGATGGGAAGGAGGCAACAATGACATGCGAAGGTAATGTGCCGAGCACATTCTGAATAAGCATCATGGGGTTTGAGAAGATTGTGATCGGTAAAAGTATGTGTTATAGTTATTAATGATAATGAGAGGAGGAGGAGAGGGGAAGTGGGCTTAGTATGTACACATTCTGATATGAGCATCTGCATCGTGTACGAAATACACAAGTGAAAGTTCACCCCGGCATTTCGAGTATACCTAGTAAAGTTATAAGTGTTTTTGGTTAAATAAAATAAGAGTTTTACAAGTAATAAAACATTTGAATCAAAAGTGATGGTCGTCTAGTTAAGAAAAAAATTAATAATTGTAAATATCATCTCCCTATGAGTGAATGTATTCATTGTGGCAACATTCATCTGGAAAAACTAAGTATGAACCCCCAATGTGAAAAAAAATTATTTTACTAACATTTACATAATATCCACAGCTGCCTCCGTGTAGTAAACAAATAACTATATTTAAGAGTGCAGCCTCTGTGTACTAGATGGTAGCACATCATAAATAATATTGTACTGAAGAGAGGGCAGTTAGGGTAGTGAGTAGAAAGACAAATATTAGGGAGGGGTAGTGTAAAACTGAAAGTTTATACAAAACCACATCAGTAGCATTGTGACTGTAGCAGTAGATAGAGGCTGTCATTTTTTAAAGAAGTGCCCTCGAGAAGGAGGTCAACGATGAGGCCTCATATATTTCAATATTTAAATGAAAGAAATTAATTTTCAAAGACATTTTGAGTAACTAAATACTGCTGCCATCATGTATATAGTCAAATAGCATTCATATAACATAAAGAATATGGCAGAGTCCATGAATAAAAATCCATGTATAAAAATTCAAAATAGTGATTTCCATTTATACAAACAATTTACATTCCAATACCACAAATAAAACGCTATAGCTTCATGATAAAAAATAAAAAATGGTAACCTATATTTATACAAATTAATTAATTTTGGGCATCATTAGTCGAAAATTAGATAAACTAAATAATTCGAAACTGTATAGAGTTTTTCTTCCTTTTGCAACTATGGTCAAGATTATTATAATTTAATATAGTGACCATTAAGTCATCCAAGACTGTGGTAGCCCGTTTTTCATGACATCAGCAAATCAAGAACCTACTCCCCATTCCCGTGACCCTAAATTGTCTATATATGACTACTCCGGTCCAACCGGCTGTCACGTAAGGTTGGATTATTGCAAATCTCCTGAATATTATATTTTTTATTCCTGTCGTACCTTAATGTGTGTACATATTCAGACCTCAGAATTTTTTTATAACAGTTGCATTTGATCAGCAACACTACTGCACTGTACTCTATGTTTAAGTGATCTTTTTTAGACACTGTGGCTGTATATTTAATGAATGTCCACTTCCATGAATACATTTAGCTTTTTTATGTATTCTTGTGTATGTTGTGGTCCGAACCATTCTCCAGCAGTAAGCTTAAATGTGACTTGATGTTAATCAAATTACTTGTCAAAGAATAAATTTTGAAGGAATCTCCGTCAAACTAAAACTATTACACATATAGTATCATATTAATAGTGATACTGTTAGGAAAAAAAACTATTCTTCATACATAATTTTAAACCAGTTTTGTTGCACGGAATCTTTATTTTGTAAAGATGAATTACTTTTAAGAAGCTGTGAAACCATTTCTAATATATTTCTTTCTTTTCAGAGGAGGAGATTCTTGGCTACACTCTAGATCCCAAAAAGCCTCGACGCTGTAAGTTCTAGATGCTTGTTTGAAATTTACTACTATAAGTTTTGGCCACTTGGAGTTACTTGGGGACACTTATATATTGTTCTTTTTTTTCGTAATTGTCAACTGTGAGTAAATATGAATAAAATGTCATTTGGCTATTTATAATTCTAAATTAAGTGCAAGTAAATTTATTTATTCAGAGCTTCCATGTATGAAAAAAATGTTTTTATTTTTTCATGTCGCACAGTTACCCTGCATGTCCAAAGTCAGCTCCGTTTATGGTACCTTCTGTCATTTTCTTTATTTTCGTATGGCTAATTTTTTTACCATCTTATCAATATTCAGTCCAAATTACGAATATACTCAAACTAGTCCACTTTAGGTTACTATCCCTAATTACTGTGGTGTCTTTTGCACCCGTTAGGCCTCCACAATAAGCACCACAGTTAAGTATATTAGAAAACAGCAAATTCAAGGACGACTATAAACAAAACATTTTCTTACTATTTTTTTTGTGACAGCAAGAATTATTCAAAATGAAACAGGAGAATAAAAGGTAAACACTGCGCTGCCCATTTGATTCAATAAAGGTTATATTATACTCCTTAAATACAGGTAACAATGAATACATAGCTACTGGACTACAATAACCTACGTATATATACATGCAGTACAATGTATATTCCAGTAAGACTGGTTGTATACTTTATACCAGGTAATGAAAGCTAACACAGCTCTTACAAAAGCAAGCATGAGTCTTGGTGTTCATCATTATAACATTAAACCTTCAACAAATCTTGAATAAAGTATTAATTATTACAAAGTGGATAAGTTACAATTCCTACCTACAGCATATTTTCAAAGAGCTTCACAAGGTCATATTAGTTCATACGCAGCTTGCAAATAATAAAAAATATTAAAATATTTATTGTTTTTAACTATAATTGTACTACAAAGTTGGTATTTCCAAATTTCAACACATTAAAGAGGGAACACCAAAGTGGTTCCTTGCTTCGCGTGACATGTTCTATTTTACCAGGCGATGCCTAAGCTGAAAGGCTAAAATAGCGATAACACAACCAAAAAAAATTAGGTCACCAATTAACAGGTAGAATTTTTCTTATGTGATGCCAACACCATGGTCCTCACGCCGGAGCAAACTAGTGAGGAGGAATCTTACACAAAAAAAGGAAAAGTCTGTCCTACCATAGTTCCACGCAGCAAACCTTGATGCAGCGAAAACCACTAACAAGGCCATAACTGGCCTCGCCGAACAATTCAGGTGACGGGCGCCTTGCGTAGGTGCCCCATCAACTTGCAGCGAATCTTAACGCATGAGAACGGTGTAGATTCATTTCAGAAAATACGTTACACAAAAAACACGTGTCACCACTTCAGCGCAACGTAACAGCAGTAAGAAAAATTTTAAGGAACGACGTTGCTGTCCTCTTTCGCTGATGTCATCCAGAAAAATCTATGCAGCTGCTTACTAACGACCAGCTCTGCAACGCCATTTTATTTGTCTTTTGCCCCAACATATGTTACATGACTAAAGTTACACATATTTATCACAGCCAAACTGCCGCGAACTTTAGCGAAATGACTGCTTACATAAACATTCGCTGACAATCAGTTCTAAGGTGCATTTTAAACTGTAGACAAACTTGATTGTGCGTTGACAAAATGGCCTGGTACACACTCTGGTTAACCGCTGCACAAACACACGTCCGTCCCGGTCAACAAACAGCTCGCGAATACCCCTTCTATTCCCCAGCCTCGACCTACTAACATACATTTCCCCTTCTTTGCCTGAACACCTGTGCGCGAGCACTCTCTCTCTTCGCCCCTCTCCAGTAGTTTGCGCCGGTGCAGGTCCTATGTCAGTTCACCAGATGTCGGAACCATGACTGCCAACTTACTAATACCCAAAAACCTTTGATCTCAGTGCCCTAATGTAATGGCCAACCATTTGGACATTACATTACATATGATAATAACTCAGTCAATGAGAGTTAAATAAATTGTGTTGGAAATAATAAAGTAAAATGCAAATTTTGACAAAATTGTTAGTTGGCATCAGAGATTGTCAACATTTTTTTTTTTTCATAAGTTTTGTACCTTTTTAAGTATTTAGAGTGTGAGATTGTTAATTTTTTTCTAGTAAATTATGTTGTGGTTAAAATATGAGTTTGTCAAACAGTGATTTTATTATGCCGAGTGGCTTTTGCCTCATAGTTTTAAGATAAAAAATAATTCATAATGTTGTTTAAGAGAAATTGTGGCATTCTGTAAGCCCACTAAAACTATAGCCATTTGTAAAACTTTCATCAATACTGTACCATATTAACCAAAGGAAAAATATGTGTATTAACATACATGAACTCATTTCTCCATCCCACTATATTTATTCATTCATCTATCCAAGTCCAAAAACACTAACTAAAATAGTGTCCTAAAACTATAATCTAATTTTATTGCCTGAGAGGATTTCACACTCTCCTATGTTCAACAATCAGAATGGCACAGTTATTCGCTGCAAGCAGTCTTACATGTTGCAGGGTTCGCTCAGATTTCAGCAAACAAACAAGTGCTCAGAAACCTGCCGTATCCCACATTTACAAAATTCATCATCACTAATATCCACTTCTTCTAATTAATTCTTTACCTTGTCACTCCTGTTTTCAATCTGCTGAGGTTCTTCCAAGTGAGGATGCTGAACTGCGCTCCCTACATGTTGTTTGCCAGTTAGCAGGTGGGATTTTTCCTGAGTGTTTGGTGTCTGTACTGTGCTGTTTGTAAGTTAAGACACAATCCAATTTAAACTTAGGTATTTGGAGTGAGCATGGTATCCTTGCCAGGTGATTATCAGATTTCTTCGTGCCTCCTTACTTTGTAGGTTGGTTGAATTTTATCTGAATTGGGTTTCAAGTGGTTGTCATAATAGTAGTTAATGAGTTCTCCAAGAGCAGATGTTAGCTTGGATTATATTTCTTCAAATGTCGCTCTTTGAGTAGAAACAGCTGTGTCATCTGCATAGATGAAGGACCTGGTACAAGTGTTGATTAGTTGATTTTGGTACGTATTGTAAGGTACTTGGCCTACACACCCTATTTAATTTTTCCAAATTTGTTTGTTGTGCGGAATCGTAGCTTCGTGTTGGCATAAACGTAACGTAACCATAATTTTAACTTCCGCAACTTTGAAATACGTTTGTACGTAGTTTTCGGCATTAGCATAGGTCTAATGGGATCCCGAGATGCTTCATGGAACACTAGCTATAATGGAAGGGTGTAGGCTAGATGTCGCTCGGTGCTTGGGAAACCTGGCTTGCCGAGTGTAGTGCGTCGAGATCACCGAGTGTTAGAATTAAGAAAAGACATGTGAGTAGTATCTAAGTTGCAGAGCCGGGACTTAACACCTCAATGTTGGTGCAGAACTCTTTCAGTTAAGCGAGACGTAATTTCCACAATAACTTATGTGTTAAACCTATTAATTTACGAGCGGTGGGCTGAACCATAAATTCGAGCAATTTCTGTTAACAATTTGAGTGTAATGTGTGACAGGCCAGAGCATTCAGGTCTGAGGAAAGTGTAATCGTGTATGTGGAATCATTTGTTATTGTTTTCATTGGAAAGGGGAAACCATCTTGTAACTTTTCCTTCTTGTTAGTTGCCCAGAGATATGTACAGTCTCAAGAATCGCCGAGCGCGACGGAGTTGTGTTAGTAGAGACTGGGATAATGTGTTTTCTCAGATGGAACAATCATTTCAATGAGTTTGGGAATGCTCTCGGTAGGTAGAGTGCTAACCTATGGAGATCGTGTTGTGGTGCGCCATCTCTGGGCACTTCCGGAGAGAAGTGAGAAGAATGCTGGGAGTCCAGCATCCCAGATATTTTTCCTTCTTAGCTATCTGGATGTTGAAGTGATCGGACGCGTGCGGGGAGAGCTCCCGTGGGCGCACGTGCCATGGAGATCCTTTAACATTGGGGCTATAGCATTCTGTTTTCTGATGACGTGAACCATCGGGCTGCGCAAATAATAATATTGATCCGAATTTAACTATTCATTTGCTGTATAAATTGGATGTAGGCTTGAGGTGAGAGCCCACGGCGTGTGTTGTACAGGGATCTGTAATGGTGTTGTTCAGATTGAATCTGTGAATTCAATAACCATTGTGCGGCCGAATGGTACTTTTATCATTTATTGGTAATAACTATCTCTGTGTACCCTTAACGAGGTAAATATTTAGAGGGTTTTCGCTCTTCTCTTCTCGTATCCACGACACTGAGGTAAGAACTTGTGACTCTACCACTGAGACTACAGCTAGCTGAGGGCATGTTAAATCCAATAACATTCTACGGGTGAATTACTGAGGGTGCGTTTGTGGGAGCATGTGGTCGGCGTGGGCGCAACGAACTGCAGTATGTGTGTGAAGAGGAGCAGTACCACCACAATATGTTATATAACATCAGAGTCAGCACACTTCCTTAGTGAAGGCAATTTTTTTGGGTACTCCATCGGCACTTTTGGTAATTTGAAATGACTAAAAATTGTCTTTTCTGTTTCTAACACTGATTAAACTGCATCAGGCTGTAGTCCTTAGTTGTTGTGTACAACATCTTTGTTAGTTTCTTATGATTCACTGTGTCATAAGGGGCAGTAGTAACCAAACGGTCAGACCAAGCACCTCCCACCGAGGTGATCCAGGTTTGATTCTCGGCGGGGTCAGTCTCCGAATTTTCACACATGAAAATCGTGCCAGACGATGCCATTGGTGGGCGGGATTTCTTGCGGATCTCCCATTTCCCCAGCCCCTTCATTTGCTGCTCCATACTCACCACATGTCACCCCTCACCGGTGCTGAAGACCTCAATGATAAACGCTGACCAAAATTTTTCACTCAATCTCATTGTGTTATAAGTAGCAGTGAGATGGTTTCTGTCGTACCCTTCTATGATGTGCGTGGTATTTAACTTCTGTGTCTTCCTGTCAACAGTGTCATAAATTCATTTCAGAATCATTCCAGTATTTTAAACAAGAGGCGCAAAAGTGATACAAGTCTGAAGTTTTTGCGGTTATTCTGGTTTTTTCCTGGATTAAGCAATGCCACGGAAGTCATCCTTGCACCAGATCATCAGGGTCCGCAAAAGTACAGTAAATGTTTTCAAATAAAAAATAAATATTTTTTTCTCAGTTTCAGTTTGTGAGCAGAAAGAATTTTACCCTAAAACATTTTAAATTAAAGATTTTTTTCATTGTCCACCACCTATTGACATGCGGTGTATCTGACTGGCTACAATCGCCAGCTTTTTTATTTAACATTTTACCTGGATACGAACACTGTGAACCTACTTGTGTTATCAAACAGCATCACAGATCTCCCCCTATCACTCTAATGTATCTTTTTAGTAACATATTTAAGAACCAAAGTAAGTCACAAGATACACTTTTTACAGGAATATAAGTAAAGCGTATGCATCAACCTGTAATACATACACACATTCATATAAATCAGTGTTTTCGCCTGAACCAGGAAAGGATTTGGGAGATATTACTATCAATTTTCATTGCCTGTTTGGTATTGTTGTGTGTGCATCGTTCGCCAGCAGCCAAAACTGGTCCAGAAGCGGTTGAAGGTGATGCTGTAATCATTGTTGCTGTGCAGTAATTTCTCCTACATGTTGCCTGGCTGTGTGCCTTTTGGAGGCCGTAAAAATTATGTACACTGTATTCAGCTGTGGGATGGATACCCAACTGAACAGATTATTACAGCCGTGCTGATGTGGCCTACAAGGAAAATAAACTGCATTATAAAAACACAAGTATATTAATTTCAACTTGCCCTAGAACTGCAGAGGCCTATGCTGTGTGGGAAGTTTTCGGGACCCTGTGAAATAAGTTATGCAGTGTGGGCTCAAATGTATCTTGTTGATCCTAGTGATGGTTATATGGCCATAACTTCACAGCATATTACCTATGGCCAAAATATAAAGTCGTATGTGGTTCATATGGTTCACATAAAAGAAAGGGCTGCAAATAGTATTTCCATTTACCAGGTTACAAATGGGCATTTGAAGCACATGACATTATCCGAGATATGCTAGGACAGTTTGTGTTAACTTTGCGTGGTAATAGCGAATAAAATTATGTTCAATATGTGTTTTCAGTTTTGTTTTTAATAAAGACATACTATTCTGTAAATTTACATTAAAATTCCACTTGATATTAAACTATAATACACTGAATAGTGTCAAAGCAATAAAAAGAAAAAAGTTTGTAACTTAATTTTAAAAAAAATTATCATTTTTATTTGATATGTTCCCATCATAATTTACCTTGTAGGAAATGTAAAAATAAATTCTAAACCACACAAAATTAACACTCAAAATTCTCTCATAATTCATCATCGGACTAGTAACAAACTTCGGGCTTAGCTAGCGAGATTTCAGTTAGAAAATGTTTCACAGCAAATGCCAGGAAACCACTCATAAGAGAAGCAAACTCCTGTGAAGATTTGGTTGAAATTATGGACATTATTTAATTTCACTGGAACAACGTTATACTAAGGGATTAATTTTGTAGATGTGTCAAACAGTTCAGTCTCTGTAACATACAATTACCATAGTTCACCTACCACATTCTCTTCTCGGAAAAATCTGGCTTTCACACAAAAATTTTTAGAAAAATTGTCATAGAAAGTCGTCACATAATTACAATCACATGCTTGCGAGTACGTATATATTGCAGGATATAACGAAACTCTTTGGTAAAAATTAACAACCTACTAATGGCTTGCGGGAAGAGGGATCTCACTAATTTCAAAATCGACATGTCTGAAGGACTGTACCCACTCACCCACACACATGCACATTGTATGTATGTGTGTGTCAATGTAAATAAATATAATTTAGTGAACTTTTATTCCCCGAGATTTAATGCCAAACAATAGCAAATGTCATATCTCCTCTCAGTTTATTAGTTAATTGGGGTTAATTAGTTTAACTTATAAGCAAAACAATTTTGTTTTGCTGGTTTTTTTGTTAGGCCATGATGTGTGCATGTTGCACTCACAAGGCCCTCTGCTGAGTCTCTGTATTTCATTACGAAGTTTTCCTTTTAAGTGATATGTATTGTTTTCCTTCTTATAAGAAATGTTTTGTGTTTTGTATTGCTTCCAGATTAACGTACCTACGTAGCCACATTCCTAGTGCATGTAAGGCAGTCGAGCACTCAAGAACATCACTAGCTGATAAATAAACTGAATAAATTTTGTAATTATGAAACCTTTTGTTTTTTAATTTTACCTGGTAGCCACTTGATCCCTGTCGACCAACTCGCACCCACCTACTTAATACCTCTTCTCTGTTTAATATAATAGTAGGCCTACATATTTTTAAGGGTCTGTTACTAGTGTGCAACAATAGGGAACAGAGGTATAGAACTTGACTCTAAATGCACACTTTTTTTTTGTTCGCAGCAGGTCACCTTCCAACAGATTTTTATGTTACAGACTTTTTATTCATTTGCCATTTTATTGAATTAAATTTATAGATGCATTAAATTTTCAATAATTTTTAAAAATTCTAAATGCATACTAACAAGGTTTTTTGTAAGCACTACAAAATTATATTTGGAAACTTCTGATCTCAGTTTTATATATACACACGCATCCATGCAACCGCATATGCATACACCCACGCATCCATGCAATCACATGCGCACACACCCAGGTGCACACACATACGCATGTACCCACATTTTCACAAGGCTGGGACATGCTGATGTCATTCGCTCAATGTTGGGTACACAGTGGCACCACCCGCAGGCCTCGAAGTCAGTCACTTTTTTCACTTCTAATCGCTATTTTTTGACTAAAGTCACTATTCATCGCTTTTCCTGAAAATATTCACTTATTTGAAGTGCTCAAAAGTGGCTTAAAATTTTTTTTAACAAAGAAATAGCCGCATATAAATTCTTAAGTCAACGAAGGGGGTAAACACAATTTTCACTTTGTTTTGTATTAATTTGTACCTTATTAAAACTTGATAACTTTTTTCTTGAACTTGGTAAGCTTGACAACATCATAAGCTTATGTCTGGAACTATAGTTACTATCTCGTACATGGCCTTTGGTCATGGTAGTTACCATGAAAATTCCGGTCTGTTTGAGTTCGTGAAATTTATAAATGTAAGTGAAATTTCGAAATTTTTGCAATTTTTGCGTGTTTTGTAGTAAGACATATCTTTCATTCGAGATATCTATTGTACGTGAATCAACAAAATTGATCTTAAACCGCAAAGAGAGTATCGAAGTCAGGTAGAAAATATCGGTTTATTTTATGTAAAGTAACGTGTTTATTTATCCTGGTAGATTGTCAAATGTTACTGCTTAATATTTTTGGTGATACGTCGTGATAAAATTAATACTGTATTTATATCATAATAAGTCAGAAAGAATTTAAGAACAGTGAATTTTACATTTATAAAGATGTGACTTAATTTGGCCAGAGTTCATGTCTGGAAAATATCATTAAATTTAGGCAGTGTCACAATTCACCCAAAGAGTGCTCTTTCATGCTCCAGCTCTCACAAATACGTCAGAGAGAGTACTCTTTGCCTGTCTCAATTGTTCGCCGAGAGTACGAAAGAGCGAGAGCACGAAGTTGTATACTCGCTTTCGCTCTCTCATGCTCTCTGGTGTACGCCATCTTGATTACAGCTATGGTTTGAGGTTAGTGAAGAAACATGTGACACATATTGCAAATATTTCAATATTTATACAGAAATAATTATTTACAATATGCAGTTACCTATGGCGTGAAATTCAATAAACATTTTCAACCATAATATGCCCTTAAATTCGCTAAATAAAAATTTTTGGTACCGACCAGAAATGTATTCTTGCTTGAAATACGGCGCCGGTAAGTTTAAAAATTATTATTTGAATCAATCGCAAATGTATTTAATATGTTTACAACTTGTATTAATACTGCTTACGCAATTGTAACCTTTACATTGTATGTTTACAAATACGAGAGAGCATCGTTCCAATTGTAGAGAACGGGAGCAACCAAGAGCTCTCTCTTGTTGTTATGCGAAAGAGTACTCTCTCAGCAGAGTACTCTTTGAAATGAGACACTGCCTTAGTTCACGAATCACGAAAAATGAAAAAAAAAATCTATTGACATAATCCAGCACAAATTTTACCAGTGGCAAAAAACATTGAAGACAAGTCTAAAATTGTTGCATCTTAAATCGGAAATATACAGGCAGAACACAAAGGTATAGGTTATTCAAAGTTATACAGTCTTAATCGCTAGTGTTGCACCTTGAAATTATTAATACAGACATTACATTATGAAATATGAAGCAGAGATATTTTTCTGACAGTTCAATATAATTGAAAACATTGGAGAGGTTCGACATAACCAAATTAATTGCAGTATTTTTTTGTCTACGAAATGTCTGAATTTACAGTAGGAATTAATTATATTTATTCTGGTAATTAATATTGTTTTATAACCTGTATGATCTCATTCCGTTCATATGTACTTAATGATTCTTTTAGGTCTATACAATACACATTCATGTAGATTTTCTACCATTATATTTTTGTTACATATTTATGAATAAAATATTTATATTTAAATATTTAACTAAAATAAGATACTTTTCACACATTCAATACTGCAACAATAGATCTTGACATTTAAAAAATAAAGTTATGACATAATTACATGAAAAGCAGTAAAAATATTAACAAAGTTATCTAATTAAAATGGATGAAATCATTTAAACATTTTTACCGAAAACAGGTGTCTCTAGTATCATACATGTGAAACATGAGTACAAAGTAGGTGCACCTATGTGTAGTTGGTGAAAAGTTGTCTATATGGACGTTTCCAATATGATTTTGTTTGACAAAATTGTTAAGTGACTAATGTTTAGGGTAAGCCCCTACAAATTTGATGTATATAAAATCACAAAATAGTATATTACACCAATTCAAACACATCGTATAGTTCCATGGCCTGATTGAAAAGAGTGTTGGATAATAATGGTGAATGATCATGTGGCTCAGTTATGTATTTAATCATGGTGACATTTTGGGAGTTTGTACTTACAGTATTATATATAGCAGATGTTGGGAAAGCTGCTACAAAGTAAAACTAAAAAAAATGGTGCCATGTTGGTTTTAATCTTCAAAATAAATAAGTGAATGTGTAGTTAAAACACACAGAAAAAGTAATTAGCGATGTTTATTATGAGTGGTTTATATAGCAAGTATAGAATGCAGAGGTGTAGCAAGTATTCAGTGTTTTATGTTTAAAAAAGGTACAAATGGTGTCATTAAATATTTTTATGTTAAGTAACATTTTGGTCCCAGTTTTCTTTTATAGTAACTTCGTAGTCACTTTTACAAGTCAGATAGTCACTATATTCACAATTTGAGAGGTATTAGACCTCTTTGACGCCTGCACCATCTGCCATTGTGTCAGCTGCCAGGAGGGTGCCTGGGGCATGGTCATGGCATAAGAGTGGAAAGTTCGAGAGAAACATTACTTGAATCTAAAAAAAATTAGGTTTATATTAATTTTAAGGACATCATGCCAACATGGCTCGTCTAGGAACAGGTAGAGCAGAGTTTCAGAGTGGATAATTCAGTTGCACAATTATAACTGGGTTGCAAAATTGAAGTTGCATACATGTTGAGAGTCTTAAAATATTCCCCATACCAAGCTAGTATAATAACAGTAAGCTAACACAGGAGATAAGGTGGAGCTGTACTAATTATGCGAATCCAGTTACAATACATGTAAACAAACACCTTGAACTTCTGATTACAGGCCACAAAGCTGTCCAGGTACCTCACAAAGGAAATTACCAAAAACTAAACTTTATGCAGGAATTTTGTGGGTCACACTACCATGGACAGCTCATGAGGAGAAAACTTGATGCGTTACACTCAATAGGGGCCTGAAGGCACTTGAAAATCACATCTGAGTATGTGTCAAGGGACTCTTCCGAACTACAAATCGGCAGCTCCCATAAATATTAAGTTTTTATTCTCCCTTACCCAACTACTATGTTTCCATGTCGTTTTGAAATCAATTTCAAAACACTTACCGTTTTGAAAATGCTCATGGAGACGGGATTCAAATTGTTTTGAGTCTCAAGGTCGTTACACAAAAAATTGGGATCGTATCAGATTGAATAGGGCATAACATGTACTGAAAACAAATTGTAGGTAAATAAACACATATTTCGGCAGTTATTTCGGCCTTCAGATTTTCTGTTGACAGGTGCAAATGAAATAGACTGAATAAAATTAACATACGATCATGCGTAACAATAATATTCTTGTATCAATTTTGTTTTCATTAGCATTTTAATTACATGTGTAGCCAATAGAAAAATAAACAGGTGGCTGTATGGATTTATTTATTTCTTATCAGCAAACATAAATTTCAATTGTAGCCTACTAACATTATGACACACAAATTTGGCCAGTGAACTGAAATAAATTTCAGTCGTATCCAAAGTTTGCATATAGACGAGTATCATACTCAGTTGGGATTCAGTACTCTATTCGTTTTCAAAACGACATGGAAACGTAGTAATTGTAACGAGTACAGTTTAAATTTCTTGTAACATTATTAAACATGCTTTAAGTAGGAGATTATTACAGTTATTATTAACTTTATACATTGTAATTTTGATTCTTAATTGATATTGTCTGCAGGAACGTTATGGTAACTATTAAGATCAGTTTCCTTTGCAGACCACCCATCCAGTTTTATTCATCATTAACTTTTATTTTAACTGTAAAAGAGTAATTATTTTACTGAAATAATTCCAGTTTGGTTTCTTATTTACTTATAATTTTCTGTGCTGCAATTTTAGTTTTGCATCTAGTTTTCTTTGTTTTCATTTATCTGAGCCGAGTTCTTGATTGAAGTAATAAAAAATGTTGGCATTTTTCGAATTGGCCGATATTGTTATCATTATTATCATCACAATTTCTGTTTTCAAGATTGCTGAGATTCAACACCTCTACGAAGCAAGTCAAGATAAGTAAAAACGTTAATTGTTCCATCAACTTGGTGTCATACACTTTTTAACTATTTAAATACACAAATCTTAAAATTTTAAATTAGTGATTAAAGTTATAAGGAGTAACCTATTGCTATTTAATAATTTTAAATAATTTTACCATTACGTATTGCTGCATGAGCATAATTTGAGTGTACCAGTACTGTAAAAAGTCTTCTAACGTTTACTCATGGAAGCTAAACTTATACGTATTATGGTATTACACAAAGACAGGGCCACATTTATGATCTGTAGACCCCTAGACTGAGCCTGTGGTGCATTATAAACAGTTAAGAAGTCAATGAATTGATGGGCCAAAAGTGAAAATAAAATAAATTTAACACAATTGATTAAAAATTGTTATAAATCTCTATTTAAAATACTAACAGAAAGTTGATATGCATATCAGTGTTCCCAACATAAGTATTTATTAAAGTGTCATTGTGTACAATTTACTCCTACATTCTAGGTATCACATAAAACTGGAGAAGGCCAGTCCCTTATGTTGTACATTTAAACATCTGGCCCACGTGGCAGGAATCGTAGACAAAGAACACTTTATGAATATTATGGAAAAACTATAATTTCCACTGGGACATGAAACGTGTACATATAATAAATTGAGATTCAGGTTTAAAAGAACAGTAAGACTTGCAGAACTTACTGTGTCAGTGGATTACCAAGATGATGTTCGGCCCCACGGGAAGGAACTCGACACACATAAGTCCATACTGCACTGCGGTTGAAGGCCCACTCTCATGGCCGCTGGAAAAACTAGGGTCATACACATACTAAAAACTAATGCTCAGCAACCACCTTCTTAAACTACAACAAGACATGCATCAAAATTACGGGAAAAATTTAGTTACTTATTCTACACATACACAACCCTTTTTAATTGTGTTCTTAACTGATATTCAAACTCTCAATAAGCTAGTTTCGTAGCAGGGGCGTGACGTTAATACTGGGAAGCCTCTCACAGATACCACGGTGTGGGCGAGACGGGGTGGCACTGGACACTGCACAGAGCACTATTGGTTGGTTCGCACTCGCCGGATAACCGTGATGTTTTCGCAAACCCTGCCCTCATGACTGGCTACTGTACACTGTCACCATTGCGTGTGTCTGGGAACGGGTCTCAGGCACGCAGCCTCGTTGCGTATTGGTGTTTGGGTTCTCGCGGTATGATGACACTCCTATCATTGTATATCCTATACCACACAGCATCTTGAGCACTGAAACTTCTGTTCTTGTACCGTGTGGGCGGTTGTGCTGACATTGGATCTACACTGGTAGTTGGACGTAACTGGTTCAACACCCCCTAAAAGTACGTTGACGCCATTCTCTTCAGCTATTGGGTTTATACTGGTTGAGTAATTGCTTTAGAGCAATATAAGTATCAAGAAGGCTATTAAGATATAGAGCATGAGTATTTGGGTAATCCTTCCCGAGTTAGAGCTAATCTTGACCCAGTGAGTGACTACCGAGTAAGCCAACAGGAAAAGCCCTAGTAATGATAGCACAGAGAAGGTGAATCTTCGCATAAATAAAAGGGGAAAGGCATATGTCACTCGCCTTAGATTGACTATCACAGGTGTGCAAGTAGGTTTCATTAAAGGAGAAGACCATGTAAATTATGTTCACAGAATGCGTATATTCACAACAGAACACGACACTTGATACAAGTTATACATTTGCATGGACATAGTACACAGGATTGATGATCAAGGTTTGGGTTTGTCCCAATTTCATACTAAGCTCCACAATGGTTCGACACAAGATACAATAAAGTTTGCGACATGAGATACAAAGGCTTAAGCTACATTGAGACATAGGAACTAGACAAGGCGCTGTGGGCCGTTTCAACATGAGATACAACGAGGCATACTCTTAAATACTAGACTAGGCGCTTCGGGCCGTTTCAACATGAGATACAAAACATGGCACTTCGGGCCGAGACATACAGGAACAAGAATGAGAACTGAGACCTTGCTACTGGCAGTGAGTACTTGGCAATCAACCCTTTGACCCAGAGGAGAGCTGTAACATCTACATAACTTCCAACTCTTGTACTGCTAGCGACTCAACTATGGCGCTGCGGGCCCCTCTCAAATAACTGACAAAGTTCGTACTGGTAAAGCTGTATGGTTTTCAACTCCTTGATCCTGAGAAACTTGAAATCGTTAATGTAACTTCTAAAAGACTGATTGAGTGTATCCCCACTACAAAGTTTAACTCAGTTACATTTCCACGTCTGTGGGTTAACAGCTAGTCACACGGGCTTTGGCTTCCCCTTAGAGTCGTCCTGACACTCAGGTAGGAATGGTGACAAGAAGTTTTAGTAGGGGTGAAGGATTCGCCATCAGACGAATTTGAGGAAAGGTATCACAGAGGGCACCTTGCGGACATCAACCCCAGCGTGTAAGTTAGGAAGGTAGGTTAGGTTACAGTAATCTGTTGGCACCTTGCGGACGTCAACCAACAGATCGGTAGGGAGTGAGCGGCACCTCACTGACATCAGCCGCTCAGAAGGAGTGCCAGGATGACCCGGCGGTTAGACCGAGTCCCTGACGACTGAAGAACTTTTTATTATTTTTGTTTTTGGTGGCCCAGAAGGGGCACACCCTAGGTTAGTGTCTAACTACTAGGAGTTAGGAGGGAGCGGAAGGGGTAGCAGCATGCCAGGCCTGCAGCCTATACGCTCTAACTACTGCATGCAGCTTGGGTTAGGGAGGAACATGGCTCGAATGGCCTACTGTGAGGTTATGAAGCGCCAAGCCAGCGTTTGTGGCCTGGCGCTTCCCTCAGATTTAACTGGGAGCTAATCCCGTAGAGGGTCATGGTAAACCCGCGAGGTCGCAGGAGGAAACCCATGACGATAGACATGCGAGGTGGGTTCTCCATGCTAGGAAGAAAAGATAAAATTCATGCTATGTATAACATGCTTTATTAGTTGTGTTAGAAGGCGAAAATTAAAGACGAGCAGGGAGGGCTCGTGATCCAGCTGTAAAAGATAAACATAAATTAAGCTTAGCTCTACTTAACCTAGGGGAAATAAGTTTCCCGAAGGGCGGGCATGAGTGCCCGCGGTCCCATTTTAGGTGAGAGGTTCTTGTCGCCTATCACACAGTCATGGCTAGGTTGTGCAGTACGAGAGCCCTCGCTGGGCCATATGCTCTCTGCGGTGCCATGACTGATTCCGCGATGAATTGATGGAAGATCAATGCATATCTAATTGCTTTATGCCTACCACACAGTCATGGCTCGGTTGTGCAGTACAAAAGCCCACGCTGGGCCATACGCTCTCTGCGAAACGCCATGGCCTGAAGAACTTGGGCATGTTGCCCTCCTTTTATACTGGCCAGAAGGGCTGAAAGTACCATTAGGTGGGCGGCGCAAAATAGCCGACGAGAGTTCGTGACTGTCTGCTGCTACAAGTGTGCCACCCTCACACTCTAAAATTACTTACTCGGGTCAAAACTACTCTGCCGTACAAAACAAATATCCCGACTAGAATAAATAATTTGCATGTTGCCGTTAAACACTAAAAGTAAGGTACAAAAACACTTGAAAGAATATTAAATACATTTCAAAGTACAAGGAACAAATACAATACATAATAATATGTGCGTATTTTCCCGTATTCATTTGTGAATGCACTTTAAAAAGGCAGTGCACGGGATTGGTAATACTGGTTTGGCGCTCGACCGTATTTGTAAACAAACACTCGTGGAAGGTTAACTGTCGTGTGGTAGGTGCTGTGTAAATAGTTATGTGTACAGAATAACATGGAAGTGTGTTGTGTAAATAGTTAAGTGTATATAATGACAGGCAATGACTGTTACAATGGTTGGCAGGACTGACTAAACAGACAGGCTGCAAGATGGCTGGTGTTGTGTAGGTCGCGCGATCGGTATTCGGTAACTCGGGAGTGCAGACGAACGTACGAGTACGGGCGGTAATTCGGACAGTCATGTAGAGCACCCGTGGGGTACTTGATGCCTTCGACAAATGTCGGGCTTGGAACAGGTAAGAACGTAACAGTGGCGACGAGGTTTCCGACTCATGTGCGCGTGCGCGAAACGTAAACAAGCTATCGCGATGGCGATGTTTCCCGCTTTCGGCGAGTTCATTCCAGGGCGAGACGTATGGCAAACGTACTCGAAATGACTCCAGTACTATTTCGTGGCCAACAAAAACAAAGATAATGAGGAAAAACGGGCGATATTTTTTACGATATGCGGGGCCGAGTTGTACGACTTGGTGACTTCATTGGTGGCTCCGAAATCTACAACTGAAGTTGCACTCGCTGATATTTTGGCTACACTCACACGGCATTTCGAGCCCAAGCCTAGCGAGATAGTGGAGTCTTTTAAATTCCACAACAGGAACTAACACGAAGGCGAATCCATAGCAGATTATGTGGCAGACCTGCGGCGACTCAGCATCCACTGTAATTTTACCGATCTCGACAGGATGTTGCGCGACAGGGTCGTGTGTGGCATTCGCGACACAACCCTCCAGTGTATGCTTCTAAAGAAGGATACATTGAAGTTCAAGGATGCAGTGCAGTTGGCATGGGTAGCAGAAGCAACAGGCCGAAATGTAAACGACCTGCAAACACAGATGGGGCCTATGTCTGGGGCAGTCATGAAGGTAGGGCACACCAAGTACAGCAAAAAGGTTCACCCCAATGTTAAGCGTAGTCAGACTAGGGACAACCATATTCAGAGTGTGGTTAGACCCCACCAACTTGTCACAGAGGACAGGCCAGGGTGTTGGCGGTGCAACTGGGGACCACAGCCCAACCAAATGTCGTCATGTGCAGACAGTATGCAACTTTTGTGGCAAGATAGGACATCTGGAAAGGGCATGTATAACTAAAAAGAAACAAGGTAAAATAGAGAAGGGAAGGGGAGAGTACAGACGGAGAATGACAGTATCTGGAAACAGAACAGCAGAAAGGTAGGAAACTACAATTTAATGAATCTTTCTGACTCTGAAGAAGGGGATGACTCAACTGTAAACAGTGTGTTTCAGACGAAGGCTGTGAAATGTAAGAGTGAACCACCTATGGTCCTAGAAGTCTAGTTGGATGGGCATAAACACCCCATGGAGCTAGATACAGGTGCGTGCTTCTCAATCATTAGCTATGAGACCTACAAGGAACTATGGCCAGATTTACCAGTGCTAGTAGATGCAAACCTCGTACTACACACTTGGTCCCAGGAAAGATTGGGAATCAGGGGGACTTTGGAAGTACTGGTCCAGACAAAAACAAGCCAAAGCAAACTACCAATTTTAGTGGCAGATGGTAAGGGACCGAGTTTGTTGGGTAGAAATTGGCTTCAACCATTAGGTATCACAGTGGAAGTAATTTGCCACCTAACCCAAGAACTACCTCGGGCTGTGCAGCAACATGAACAGGTGTTCAACAGTGTGGAACTTGGAAAGTATGTGGGTCCCTCAGTGATTGTGGAACTGGAAGCAGACGCCAAACCAATTTTCAGGAAGAGTCGTGGTGTGCCATTTGCATTACGGGACTCTGTAAGTGCAGAAATTGATAGGCTAGTCGACCAAGGCGTCTATGAACCGGTGAAATTTTCAGCTTGGGCAACCCTAATTGTGGCCATCAGGAAGGCTAATGGTGCAATACAGCTCTGCGGTGACTACAAAGTGACTGTTAACAGAGTTTGCAAAAACAATGTCTATCCCTTACTGACAACGAATAAAGCCTTCGCTAGCCTGGCAGGGGGGAAGATTTACAAAACTGGACTTAGCGGATGCCAACTTGCAGGTGTTGGTGGATGATGAGGCAGCGGGAATTCTGACAGTGAATACGATGAAAGGCCTATTTCGAGTGCGGTGTCTACCGTTTGGGTTAAGCGGCTGCCCAGCTATCTTCCAACGGCTTATGGAAACATTATTTGGTGGGATCCCAGGTATTGTGGTTTTACTGGACGACATTTTGGTCACTGGGAAAGATACACAGGAGCATTGGAGTAGGGTACACGAGGTATTGGCCAGAATAAATAAAGCATGGTTGCGGCTCAAGAAGGCAAAGTGCGGTTTCGCAGCTGAATCTGTAATATTCTTGGGGTACAGAATTGATAGAGCCGGAGTCCACCCTACAGATGCAAAAGTGAAAGTGATCCAGAAAGCACCGATTCCGAGGAGTAAGAAGGAACTGCAGGCATTTCTGGGTCTGTTGAACTTCTACGAGAGGTTTCTGGTAAACAAAGTGGCAGTCTTGGAACAGTTACATCGGCTGCTAGACAAGGGGGCAGAGTGGGATTGGACACAGACACATTCTGCTGCATTTCGTAAGGCAAAATAACTCTTACAGTCCAAGCAAGTGCTTGCGCACTATGATCTGAATAAACCTCTCATGTTAACGTACGATGCGTCTCAATATGGGGTAGGTGCAGTATTAGGACACACTAGAGAGGATGGCAGTGAAGCTCCTGTGGGTTTTGGATCGCGCACCCTTCAGAAACACGAGAGGAATTACTCTCAGCTAGACAAGGAAGCGCTGGCAGTTATGTTTGGTGTAACCAAATTTAGACAATATGTAACAGCCCGACCTTTTGTGATCGTAACTGACCACAAGCCATTGCTACGATTACTCGATCCGAAGAGACAAACACCAGACATCCTATCTCCACGCCTTTTGCGATAGAGCCTGTGGCTCTCGATGTTTGAGTACCAAATTGTTTACAAGCCAGGAGCCAAGATCAGTCATGCAGATGCGCTCAGTAGACTGCCCCTATCAACAGAGAATGTGCAGGTACCGACAGTGGGCGATATGCTCATGATCGAATATATGCCCAACCCGCCAATTGACGCAGGTACGCTAGCCCAGCTGACATTGTCTGACCCGATTCTGAGCCAAGTACAACACACATACCAGGGATGGCAGGAAGACATGAAGGGCCTGGAGGAACTACAACCATACTGGGACAGATAAGAAGAATTATCCCTACACAAAGGCTGCATACTGTGGGGCAACAGAGTGGCCATTCCCGAAGCACGGAGGAAAGAAATATTGGAAATGCTGCGTGTGGTACATGATGGCATTGTGAAATCCAAGATGATAGCCCGTTGCTGTATGTGGTGGCCAGGAATGGACTGGGACATCGAGCTGATGGTGCGACAGTGCCCGGAATGCCAGCAGCAACGAGCCAACCCACCCAAGGTAAAGGAGGTAAATTGGCCAGTGGTAAAAGCCTTGGGTAAGACTACATATTGACTTCATGGGACCATTTCAAGGACAGGTCTTCCTCATTGTTGTGGATGCACACTCAAAATGCCCAGAAGTGAAGAAAATGTGTGGCATGTCATCGAGAGAAGTTGTTCAGGTGTTGCAAGAAATTTTTAGTTGCCATGGGATACCTCGCTACTTAGTCTCAGACAATGGAACAGCATTTGTGTCCCGAGAAATGGGGGAGTTTCTGAAGAAAAATGGAATGACCTTTATTAGAGCACCACCGTTCCACCCAGCCACAAATGGACAAGCTGAGCGCATGGTATATACAGTTAAGTGTAAGCTGAAGAAGATGGTCGTAGGAGACTGGCAGACACGAGTGGCAAGAATGCTGTTGGCGCTGCGCACAACACCAACCGGAGACTCGACAAAAAACCCCGCGGAACTCCTTATGGGGCGACCATTAAGAACGGTACTTGACCAAATACGCCCTAACACCAATGTGGAGTGGAAGGAGCTATTGGACACGAATAGCATAACAATTCGACACTTGGCAGTGGGGCAGCAGGTGCTCCTCCGTGTTTACAGAGGTGCACAGAAATGGATTGCAGGGAGCATTGTAGCGAAACAGGGGCCAGTAACCTACGCAGTCGAAGATAAAGATGGCCACACATACATGCGTCATGTGGACCAGCTGCTCAGCAAGGAATCAGCACAACCATGTAAGGTAAGGCTCGTAGACCAGGGGAAGAGTTCGAGGAGGACTGATGGCAGTCGGTTGCCAGACCATGGAGGAGCTAGGTCCAGTCGTGGTTACACAGGCCAACACCATCCCAGGCCAAATGATGGCCCATCACAGCAGCGAACTGCAGCCCAGCAAAGAGAACACTGGCAGTTCGGAGGACAGCCACCAGTCCGGGCATCTACACCAGATCAGCGCAGCCACCCCTTCATGGGATTTAAGCAACTTCCGAGGCCAGACCCAGCACAAGGATTGCATATTGAATTGGACGACCTGCAGCAAACAAGACGGTCAGCCGGGTGAGGAAAGTGCCCACCAGGCTACAAGATTACGTGCCGTAAACTTAAAGAGGGAGGTGTCGTGTGGTAGGTGCTGTGTAAATAGTTATGTGTACAGAATAACATGAAAGTGTGTTGTGTAAATAGTTAAGTGTATATAATGACAGGCAATGACGGTTACAATGGTTGGCAGGACTGACTAGACAGACAGGCTGCAAGATGGCTGGTGTTGTGTAGGTCGCGCGATCGGTATTCGGTAACTCGCAAGTGCAGACGAACGTACGAGTACGGGCGGTATTTCGGACAGTCATGTAGAGCACCCGTGGGGTACTTTTTGCCTTCGACAAATGTCGGGCTTGGAACAGGTAAGAACGTAACATTAACAAAGTTGTGTGATGCAATTATACAGGGAAACTACACATTGGATAAACACTGGAACATATTAATGTAAGTAATTATGGGTTTACAAATAAAGACTATGACTCAACAGTCTTACAAGCTAAACTAAACAGCAACACGGTAAACGGCAATGTGCGGGTGCATGCTAAGACTTTAAGGTTAAGATAGCAAGTATAAAAATATCGGGGTCGAGTGTTAAAGATTTTAGAGCTTGACGCAACTGACATGCGTCAATTCTTCTCTGCCATGGAAAAGCGAGAACCTGATTTTTAGCAGTTAACAAACTTAGCTGTTATGGCCTAAGCTAAGAAAAGAAAGGTAACAAGACGTTGGGCGTGTCCAGGCAACAAGCACTTTATTTTGCCCAACTAACTTTACATAGAGAAAACTAATGGTTAAGGTAAGTATTTTTGCAAAGAAATTATCAATTTCCTTATATTATGGTTCTGAGTCTCTTTTTATTGTTAGTCTTGGCTGGCATGTCACTCACCCAAGTGATGACATTGTTGGTTCTTTAAGGGTCTGGAGAGGAATGGTTCTTCATTGTGGTCCCTGGTGTCTTCTCTGCTGCTGAATGAGGAGGCTGCTCCTTTGGATGCCTCCACTGGCTCTGGCAATGTGGTTGGGCATCTGCCCGGTATGTGCCTGAGACACAGGCGAAGTGGGCCAAGCTTCCTGGTTGGGCTATGGTTGCCTCCTGGCTCACCTTAGCAACATCGGCTGGCTGCTGGCAACTGGGTTAAACTCGGCTTGAGCCTCAAGTAGGGTGCTTGCCAAATCTCCAGCTATCTTGGCTGGGAGATAGCTGATGGCGACTGGTTTGCTTGTCTGAGCATGGACCGGCTGAGGGTCTCATGGTACATCGTTCATCAGAGACTGGTCCTCTAGATGCATCGGTGATGGCTCTGGCGACAGGTTAGGACGTCCGCCCGTTGGGTGCCTGAGGTACAACCATAGGGGGTCCAGCTGCTTGATAGGGCTATGGTGGCCTCCTGGCTCACCTTAGCGACATCTGCTGGCTGCTGGCATCATGGTTAGGCTCGGCTGAAGCCTGGAGTATGTCACTCCCTGAATCTCCAGCTGTCCTGGCTGGGAGATGGGAGCTGATGGTGACTGGTTGGCTCGTCTGAGCATGGACAGGCTGAGGGAGAGAGGTCTCCCTGGATACATTCCTCTGGAGTAGGATGCGGTAGTAGTAGGCGTCTGGCCTCCCATGGCTGTCCTGACATCCGTGCATGGGCAGGTGAGGAGGGCCAGTGCACAAGTTGCATGCCCATCTGAGTAAGGTGCTGCTGGTGTCCTTCGGTGGCGAAGGCGCTGGTGAGAGAGCCGGAGTGGCTCTGGTGTGGTCCCGTAAGGTTGGGGACCTGGAGATGGGCCTCGAAGAGGGTTCCATCTGGAAGGTGGGGCTGGAAACCCTGGTGCTGAGTTTAGCCCACCATAGCGATGGCTGCAGATGCGAGCCAACATGGGGTATGGGCTGATGATCTCAGGTGAGGTGGGGCAGAGGTCCTGCCGGTGGAGGACCCATGAATGCCCTGGTTGAGGCCCTGCTGGACAGGACCTGGAGATAGTTCTTGTCGGAGTCCCATATGGAGAGTAGGAGCCTGGATGGCTCTGGTACTGATGTCGTCCTTCTGGAATAGAGCCTAGGAGATGCTCTGCTTGACATCTCACTGGTAGTGGCCTCCTGGAATATCTTGCCACGACTCTGGCTGCGAGCGCAGGCTTGCAAGTTTCCTGTGCTGGATGGCGTCACTAAAAGAGATTCTGGACAGTGTTAGGGTGGAGTCTTCCCAAGAAAAACAAAGCAAGGTAGGGCCATCGGCCTGGGGGTAAGATCTGAAGACATAGATCAAGTGGAGATTTTGATCTGATCCCAGATGGTGTTTATGCTTGAGAGAAGAAAAATTTAGGTGCCACAAAGTTTGAGATGACTTCAAACTACTGGACAAACAAAGGGTGCTCAGGGTCTAAATCGTGGATGTCCGCTAGATGGCTCTATCTAAAATGCTGACGTATTCTGATCCTGCTATGGGGTGACAGGTAAAGATTTGGCCCCATGCTGGAGAGACAGAAAATTATCGAGGCCCCATTTTGGGCGCCAAGAAAAATTAACACCATTCTCTGCGGCTATTGGGTATATACTGATTGCGTAATTGCTATAGAGCAATATAAGTCTCAAGAAGGATATTAAGATATAGAGCATGTGTATTTGGGTAATCCTTCTCGAGTTGGAGTTAATCTAGACCCAGTGAGTGACTACCGAGTAAGCCAACAGGAAAAGCCCTAGTTATGATAGCACAGAGAAGGTGAATCTTTGCATAAATAAAAGGGGAAAGGCATATGTCACTCTCCTTAGATTGACTCACAGGTTTCATTAAAGGAGAAGACAATGTAAGTTATGTTTCACAGAATGCGTATATTCACAACAGAACACGACACTTGATACAAGTTATACATCTGCATGAACATAGTACGCAGGATTGATGATCAAGGTTTGGGTCTGTCCCAATTTTATTCAAAGCTCCACAATGGTTCGACACAAGATACAATAAAGTTTGCGACATGAGATACAAAGGCTTAAGCTACATTGAGACATAGGAACTAGACAAGGCGCTGCGGGCCATTTCAACATGAGATACAACAAGGCATACTCTTCAATACTAGACTAGGCGCTTCGGGCCGTTTCAACATGAGATACAAAACATGGCACTTCGGGCCGAGACATACTGGAACAAGAATGAGAACTGAGACCTTGCTAGTGGCAGTGAGTACTTGACAATCAACTCTTTGACCCCGAGGAGAGCTGTAACATCTACATAACTTCCAACTCTTGTACTGCTAGCGACTCAACTATGGCGCTGCGGGCCCCTCTCAAATAACTGACAAAGTTCGTACTACTCCTTGATCCTGAGAATCTTGAAATTGTTAATGTAACTTCTAAAAGTCTGATTGAGTGTATCCCCACTACAAAGTTTAACTCAGTTATATTTCCACGTCTGTGGGTTAACAACTAGTCACACGGGCTTTGGCTTCCCCTTAAAGTCATCCTGACACTCAGGTAGGAATGGTGACAAGAAGTTTTGGTAGGGGTGAATGATTCGCCATCAGACGAATTTGAGGAAAGGTATCGCAGAGGGAACCTCGCGGACATCAACCCTCTGTGACGGACTGTTGTGTGTGGGGCTGTTGCACCTTGCGGACATCAACCCCAGCGTGTAAGTTAGGAAGGTAGGTTGGATTAGGAAAATCTGTTGGCAACTTGCGGACATCAACCAACAGATCGGTAGGGATTGAGCGGCACCTCACTGACATCAGCCGCTCAGGAGGAGTGCCAGGATGACCCGGCAGTTAGGCGGAGTCCGTGACGATTGAAGCGCTTGGGCAGGTTGCCCCCCTTTTATACTGGCCAGAAGGGCTGAAAGTACCGTTAGGTGGGCGGCATAAAATTGCCGACGAGAGTTCGTGACTGTCTGCTGCTACAAGTGTGCCACCCTCACACTCTAAAATTACTTCCACGTGTCAAAACTACTCTGCCGCACAAAATAAATATCCCGACTGGAATAAATAACATGCATGTTGCCGTTAAACACTAAAAGTACGGTACAAAAACACTTGAATGAATATTAAATACATTTCAAAGCACAAGGAACAAATACAATACATAATTATGTGCATATTTTCCCGTAATAATTTGTGAATGCACTTTACAAAGTCAGTGCACGGGATTGGTAGTACTGGTTTGGCGCTCGGCCGTATTTGTAAACAAACACTCGTGGAAGGTTAACAATGTTGCGTGAGGCAATTATACAATTAAATTACATATTGGATAAACACTGGAACATATTAACGTAAGTAATTATGGGTTTACAAATAAAGACTGTGACTTAACAATCTTAGAAGCTAAACTAAACAGAAACACGGTAATCGGCAATGTGCTGGTGCATGCTAAGACTTTAAGGTTAAGATAGCAAGTATAAAAATATCGGGGGCGAGTGTTAAAGATTTTACAGCTTGACGCAACTGACATGCGTCAACGTCCAATTAAGAGCTCAGCTTGGGTTTTACCACTATCAGCGACGATTGCGGTGCTCAGTGCAAGCAATACACTTGCCAGTCTGGTTTGCCAGGCCCCCTCGACCATAATTTTTTAACTTTACCTTGACTGTCTGGACCATGTGCTCCACTTGCCTATTTTTTGAAGGTGTTGTATGCATAAGCCGGATGTCGTTCTTCCTTGCGAAGACTTCCATCTCACGGGATGCCAACACAGAACCATTGTCTGATATCAAATATTCAGGTATGCCATGAATGCTGAATATGTCCCTCAGTTCTCGCACCACTGTTGTTGAAGACATTGACCACACCATTCTCACCTCTGGCCACTTGGAGTGGGTGTCCATTGCAATCAGAAAACCTTGCCTTGGAATGGGCCAAAAAAGTCTTAAGTGGATTCTGATCCAGGGTTAGGTTTCTTTTACCCAGCTCACATTTTCCTGCTTGAGTGGATTGGTTTGTAGTTGTTGGCACTGCTGGCATCGTCCTACCATCTTCTCGATGTCTGTATCCATCTTGGTCCACTACATGTAGCTGCGCACTACTGCTTTAGATTTGACCACACAAATCGTCAGCTGCATGTAGTACCGATAACAAGTCCTTTCTTAGTGCTGAAGGGATGACCACTCTGCTTCCCCATAGAATGCAATCTTGCCTTGTCCCGTGTGGTCAAAGTTCATCTGTCTCTGGCCCACTCCTTGGACACCCGACAATGAAATTTCTTTTTACTCTACACAGCACTGGATCTGCTTCCATTAATGCTGTAATCTTCGATGCCTCCAATAGGGGATCTGGTAATCCCTCCAACATTAGCACACCTCCCAATGATGGAACTGCCAAATCTTGGACAGCTAATGGCAGCCTGCTTAAGGTATCTGCATGTCCGATGGTACACCTTGGTCGATACTGATCTTGTAATCGAACATGGATAACAGCAGAGTCCACTGCTGCAACCTCGGAGATAAAATATCAAGGGTTTGCCTTTTGGGGTCCAACAAACGCAAAAGTGGATGATGGTCGGTGATGATCATGATAGGCCATACTGTAACATACTGCTTGAAATTAATTACACCAAACATGATAGCTAGGGCCTCCTTGACTATTTGTACATATTTACATAGTTCTTTTCATGTTTGTGTAGAGTGTGTGAACCAAAATCAGTGGCTCTTTCACTCCCATCTGCTTCCACATGAGCCAGAACTGCCCCTATCCCATACTCTGAGGTATCACATATCAGCATCATAGGCTTTGTTGGACTGTAATGCACCAAAACATCTTATTGTATCGACCATTTCACTGCCTCAATAGCATTTTCATGAGCATCTGTTCACTCCCACCATTGTCCTTTGTCGAGCAGGCAGTGTAGTGGTTCCAATACACTAGCTTTATCATGCATAAACCGATCATACAAATTAAGTAGCCTCAAAAATGCCTGCAGCTCTTTTTTACACATGGGCACTGGAGTATGGTGGATGGCATCCGCTTTAGCTGGTGTTTGGTGTATTCACACACTATCCACACAGTAACCATAATACTTTACTGATGATGCAGCAAAAGCACACTTCCCTTCCTTTTGCCATAATCCTACTCTTTCGACACACCTGAGAACTCGATGGATGCTCTGCCAGTGTTGCTCTGTATTCGTTCGCATGGTGAGGATGTCATCCAGCAAAACAACAACTCCTTCAATGCCCACTAACAGCATTTCCATTAATCTTTAAAAAAAACCACTGCAACACATTTAATGCCAAATTGCAAGCATTTCATCAGTACAACCCCTGTGGTGTGTTTACTGTTAATAGGTCAGCTGTACTTCCATCTACTGACACCTTCAGATATGCATCCACCAAATCCAATTTGGTGAATAATTTGCCTCCTTTTAAGTTGGAGAATGTTTCATTAGTTGTCGGCAAGGGGTGAATTTAAGTTTGACACACACAGTTCACCGAACACTTGTAGTCCCCACGTATGCGTACCAACCTGTTAGCCTTGCAGACAGCGACAGTGGGGGTGGTCCACCTTAAGTATGTTTCAGGCTCGTACACACCTTGCTCTACCAATCTATCAATCACTTTATTGACAGCTCCTCGTAGTGCAAAAGGCAGTGACCTACACTTCCAAATTACATGCCTTGCATCTGGTTCAATTTCCACACTTACTGGCAGCACCTTATAATGTCTCAGTTATGCGCTGGCAAACACATTAGAGTATTGGCTTTTTATACTTGCTGCTATGTCAGAATGCATAGTTAGTAGCCCCTCCACTGAAATACCAAAAGGTTCCAACCAGCTCAACCACAAGAGGCTAGGTCCTCCGCGTTCCGCTACCAACAACGGAAAAACTGATGTCAGCTAAATCCGTCTCCACACATACATCCATTGAACCTAGCACATTTAACTTTTCCTGGGACCATGTGTGCAACAGTAGATTGGCTGCTTGAAGTTTTGGCCTCCTCGGCCATAATTGCTCAAAGGTGTCACTGCTGATGACAGTGAATCGAGCCCCAGTATCTACTTCCATTTCCACAACCCTACCATCCAACTGTACCTGTATATTTTTTGGTGGGTGGCTGTTGGGAAAGTGCGACTGCAACTTGTAATGGCTGTACAAGGCGGTATCCTCTTCAGACGAGTCCCTCTTACCTGTTACACAAAAGGCTACTCTATTATTTTGGTTGTGCCTTGGCACTTTGTATGAGCCTTGCACATAGGCACCCATTTTCCTACTGGAGACACACACTCGGTCAAGGTGTTCTTGCTTGAAACAGTAGTTGCACCTTGTGGAGCGGTGTTTGCAGTTTTCTGCTCTATGGGAACAGTTACAGTGCCAGCAAGGTGGTGATTCCTGCATCTGCTTGCACGAAGTTGATACACTCCCTCTGGTTGCCTTGTCCTGTGAACTTGAACCAGCATGGTTTCTGGAAACACCTAGGCCTAATAGGTTTACTAATTCTGTCAGTTCACGCATGTCTCCTTTCATGTCGGTGACATTACGACTAGCTGCTTCAGCAGCAGTGGCCATGTCTAGGGCGGACTGGAATGTCAAGTTATCTTTGGCCAGCATCGCATGTTACAGTGCCTTGTCATGCACCCTGAAATCCAACCGATCCTGTAGAATTCTGTTTAAATCGGTGAAGTTACAATGGGCCAATAGTCGCCGCAGCTCTGCCATGTATTCAGCGATAGACTCCCCTGTCTGTTGGTCGCATTTGTGGAATTTGTAGGTTTCCACTATATCACTCAGCTTGGGATTGAAGTAGTTGGCCAGTGCTGTCAAAATTGCCTCTATGTCCACTTCTCTCGTAGCTTTGGGTAGACATAATGATGCCACCAAGTTGTAAAATTCGGACCCGCATACTGTAAAGAAAATAGCCTTCTCCTCCTCCTTGTCAGTCACTTTGTTTGCCGCGAAACAGTATTTCAGCAGTTCTGAGTACGTTTGCTTCGTGTCCCACATGGGAACAAATTCCCTGAAAGAATTACACAATGCCATTGGAGGTTAAGTGTCGTAACTGACTCGTTTCGGCGCCCGTTACTTCCCAACACATACGCTCGTATCTCTCGTCGCCACTGATGTGTCTACCCAACACATACTGCTATTGGTAGTTCCATAGCTCACAGTTACTGTACGCGGTGCCAAACTCAACACATCGAAAAATAGCATCTAAAGCTATTTATAGTTCAATAGCTCATAGTTACCGCTCGTGGTGCCAAACTCAACACGTCAAAAAATAGCATCCAAAACGAGTCCCACAATAACTGGAACCCCATGATTGTATTCTGTTTGTACGACATGTTGCCAACCTCTGTAACTGAATACACAACAAAAATATAATCAACAACCTACAATCATTGCTGGTATGTAGCATGTGGGCCATCTCCGATGTGCCACCGTAAAGTCTTAGTTCCACATATACCTCAATTTCACCAATGTGTTACAAATGGCGATCCTAATGTTCCAGTTCAATAAGTCAGCCATAGTTGGACCAGTTCAGTAGAACCATATCATAGTCAGCAGCTACCCATCAGTGCCAACAGAAACCAGCTAACGTAACCTCAATCATTGCTGGTGTGCAGCATGTTGGCCATTACTGATGTTCCAGCACACAGCCACTTATACCCTTCAGTAATTGATCTGGAATCAGGAACCAGTGCTGCGTGTCTTTCCAGCACACAGGCAGCTGATTGTTGCGCACTTTGGAACACTCTTAATGATGCTGAGAGGTGATCCCATGCAAAAAACGTCGAACTGAATGTCCGGTTTATTCACAGAAATACCCTCGAGCTGGTCACCACGTACCATGTCTAGATTTCGCCCGGTACGATGGCGTAAGCTGCTAAAAATAGCACAAGGCCAACAATGAACGTTCCGAGTGGGAAATTTTAAAACGCGGCTTCCAAGTGACTAACTTCGCACATGTCAATCTCTGAGGCCGAAAACACAAGAAAAAGGTTCCAGAAACTTCAAAACTATTGCACTCTAAATGGTTAGGTCGAAAAGATTTAGTGGCGTCAGGGAGACAAGACCGCACGACACACGTGACTTACTTTCTCGGTGACCAAGCAAAGACTTCTGAACATTGCGTTTTGTGAGGGATGGGGCGGTGTGCATTTCCGTCAAACTTTGATTAATGCTTGCAGGTACTATTTTAAAACAAATTATTCACTGAAAAATATTGAAAAAGATGAAAACATTAATAATACTTATGTCCACATCTGCAAGTCAGAAGTCTTTATAGGGCATATTCAAAAATATGTCATGAAATGAAAGCAACAATTTAACTTCTGCAAAATACACCAGAATACTATGTAAAATGTAAACACTCAAGCAGAATCACTAGCAAATTACAAAATGAAGAAAATACAAAAAGGACAATTAAAACCTTTTCTTGGTGGGCTTTCCACAGTTTCCTACTGCCCTAGTCATTTACATTGTACATTCATGGAAAATGTATCTAAAGAGTTCTGTAATGCTGGTAACGTAAAATATTTAGTGTAAAATCATTGCAAATGTGTCTGTCATTTGTTTTACACAAATAACCTGGGCTTTGAACCTGTTGCTGTCACTTGCTGTCCATATTATGTCGTGGTGCATAGCACCCCGATGCTGCAAACATTCTCACACAGTGTCTAGCATCTCCAGTTCATTTTTCAGATGTAACCAATTTGTTAGCAGGCCCTGCTGGTAAAAGAGAAGTCTGAAACCTCTCGATTGAGGCTGGTAGTCCATCATCACAGTTTACGGGAACAGGAGTGTACCTGCTGTATAGCAAAAACGGGAATTTAGGTGATTCCTGTAAGTGGGGAGAGCGGTCATGTGCCCAGGACCCAGCCGCAGTAGCCCAGACGTTGGAGGGAGCAGAACGGGCGACCACGGCACACATCACTACATGGGGATGCTGCAAAAAACTTTCCAACAATAGAAAAATAATGGTTCCCGGAAATGAAAGCAAAGAATTGTGGAAATCGATTAATTTTGAAGTAAAAAATATACCTAAACAAGATAACATTAAACTTAATATATATGGATAGGTAATTAGTGAGGGCTATCAAATTCCACATAGCTTCACCTCTTTCAACCATAGCTTCCAAACTCATTGCTGAAACAAACAAAAGCACAACAATTAATGTTGGCTTCCCCCATTTAACAATGGAAATCAGCCCTTTCTTAAATTCTTGACGTGTGGTTAAACCCCTTACGCGTGCATTGAGACTTATCGTCAACAGACACCAGCGGCAAGGGCAGTATTCACGACAACGGCCCGCAGTATTCAGAAGGCACCCTGCATGCGCCCGGTACTGACGGGACCAACTGAGCGCTCAAGTTAATGTGACCACGTGGTCAGCAAGTGGACACAAAAGAAAGTGCCAATATTTAAAGCAAATCAACCAAGTAACATCACCACAACACACCCCAACACCAGCTAAACAAGGGACATTGGTTGTTACAACAAGCATTACGCCGTCGCTGATCACGACGTGCACAAATGCCGGAACGAATGTCGCCTGAAACACAGTGTGGGAGTTACTAGCGCAAAGTAATAATGAAGAGGCAGTCTCTATATTTTTAGGGAATTATTGAGCACCCACAAGTAGGGCAAACAAATTTATTACGTAAAGTGCTTCATAATTGTTCAATGATGCTGGACCGCCAGGGGTGGCCCAGACAGACAACCTGACAACCACAAAGACCGCGCAATGCGTCAACAATATTTTATACTTAAAATAAGAATAGTGATTAATGTGTTATATCCAAGTGTTCTACGTGTGTTAGAATAATAAACAGTGCCAGCTCGGACTTAAGAGAGACAGCTTAACAAGTCAACCGGAACAGAAGGCACAATTAAATTAATTTCCCTTTGTTAGTTTATTTATGCCATTTCAGCAAACCCAATTATGTTAAACATCGCCAAGGGGTCACATGTGTCTCACGTAAATTTTAGTGTCTCAGTATGTACAAAACTACAACACAACATGCTTAACACGGCCTCGTGAATAGTTTTGGTGGACGTTCTCAGCTACTAGCAGGAGCGGGCGCCATTGTTCAGCAGTCTTGTCTCGGGCATGTAGGAGGTAGGCCACGTGTTCGCGGCTTCTGGACCATCACCGTATCTTGTCGTATCATGTAGCTGCAATAGTTATTTTATCTGGTTTTTGAGGAACCTTATTAACGTAACACTTATTTAATCGTCCAGGAGTAGAGCCACCTCCATCCCTGCAAGCTCTTGCGCCCAGGGGTTTATCTTTCCAACCTAACTTCACCATCACGTAACCAGTGTTTGCATTTACCTAGTTAGCCACCCACTGGCTATAGGTGTGGGGTCCGCTTAAGGCACGTGCGTGCAATATACCATGTGCCAATAATAACAAAATAAATCAGTGGTGAAATCTATTCACGCGGGTAAGGTATTTGGCCACTGCTACTTCATGGTCCTTCGGGAGCTAATCCTACCAACTAGCCGCTTTCCAGCCTCACAACAACATACATCTTGACGTGGAGGATACAGAGGGGACTCGCCACATGGGCGGTAGACCTACGGCCTTCACCAGCAGCAGTCGGCACCCTTCAGGGTGTAAGTAAGGCGTCCCCACACCCTTTGCCATCACCACCAACACGTTATTCTTATTAGTTACTGAAAAATATGCTGCCAATATAATAAACTAACTAAAAAACAAAAACTCTGTTGGTTCAGACGAAATGCTGTAAAAAGTAACAAAATCATGTATGTTTACTGTAGTGCACTTGCTTACTTACATTTTAATTTATGATTGTTAGAGGGTTGTCGCCTCTTATCGAGTTTGAATGTAAATACAAGTGTTGAGTCTTACCAAGTGTGGTTTGTGTTGAGCATGAGACTTTGGGGAGCACAAGGTAAGTAAGGTTCCAGTGGTCTGTCCCCTACACGACGACTGAATGTCGTTCTTGTCCGGGTATGATCTCTGGAGTTCTTTTCAGGGACAGATATTTTATAGATAGTACTTTAGGTTCACGAGTCACTCACCTAAAACAAGGTTTCAAGAAGGCGGCGTTTCTTGGCAGAGATGGTGGCCGGAGGGTGCCACTAGTCGAGCAATTTCTGAACGGGTCCCCCTTAGGATGCGGTGGAGTCTTTAGAGGGCTTAGTAGAGGCGGTACACTCCTGCGCATGCCCCACAGTATCTTTCGGAGGTCCGACTTAGTGGAAGAAGTTTTTGATTGCGAATATTGCTGACAAAGTTCGGGTAATGTTGGGGCCTTGACCTGGACTGGTACGGCTGTTAGTATAACCCTACTGAGATCTCTTGCTGGCTGATGGCACTGAGAGTATCGTAACAAGGCGGCTTGCCTTTTTGCTTCCGTACGATCTTTATCACTACTCTGTTCGGGTTGAGACATTAAGTATAAAATAAAAGATATGAAATAGATATAGTTACTATATATTGAAACCAACAATATACAGATTGGTCGGCACACGAGTCTTTTACAGGCACTGAATTTACAATTTTACAAGAGTTCACTGGCTACAATTATTAACACACATTCTCTCTCTCCCTCAATATTATGCACTTATTAAAGACTTCAAAGTGTTTCACTTAGCAATAGATCGCTACTGATACTGTAAATGTTTGACTACTGTCTCTGTTATTACTGGGCTTCGCACCCTCGTGGTCCTACGGAACTTTCCCTTAGATATCTGAATTTGTGATTCAACAACTTCCGGAGCACATAGCGCGCAGAAATGACTAAGCTGCGTAAAACAAATATGGCGCACGTGGGCCAGGCCATGGTCTAAGAGGAAGAGGTCTTGACACTGCCTATGCTCTCCAGCAAGAGAAAGTGACTCCTTCATGTCGCCGAGCGCTAGTAGTAATTTGGTGGAAGATTTGTCTTGTTTACATCCCACATTTTAAAATTTTTGCAATTATTTAAATAAAATAATGTTAATAAAGTAAGCTGATTTAGTATATACATGTTCCATGTCCATAAATGCATTGGCATGTGTGGAACTGTTTATAAAAGTAGTCTGAAGAAATAAATTGTGTATTATTGTTTTAGTGAACGCATTCGAACAAAACTATATTTCCTGCACTACAAAATTTTAGAATCTTTGCAATGTGCATCTACATGTAAAAGATTGAAAAATTAAATTTTTTTGTTGTAAAAAATGTGTTTCCAATGCAAAATTACGTTCCCATTTTTTCTTCCATATAATACTCGCAATTCCAGTAACAACTTCACATTTTAAGCTAAGCCATACAAAAACAAGACAAATCTTTCACCAAGTTTCTACTAGCGCTCGGCGACAAGAAGGGAGTCACATTTTATTCCTCAGTGTCAAGACCTCTACCTTCATAGACCGTGGGCCAGGCTAGCGGCGTTCGCCACCGAGCACTACTTGACACTCAAGGTAGGTAAAAGTGCAAGAGTTGGGTGTGGTACAAGGAATCCACCCGCAGGGGGATTTAAGGTAAGGTATCGCAGAGGGCAACTTGCGGATATCAACACTCTGTGACGGACTGTTGTGTGTGGGGCTGGGGCACCTTGCGGACATCAACCCCAGCAAGTATGGAAGGAATAAGGTTTTTCAGATAGGGGTACTCTGTTGGCACCTTGCGGACGTCAACCAACAGATCGAAGAGGAGTGCCAAGGAGACTCGGTGGTTAGGCCGATCCCGTGACGACTGCCTAGGTAGGGCTGAAGGTCCCCCTTTTATACCCGAATCTTTAGGGGGTCGAGCAGAGTGGGTGGCCTCGCGATGGGGTGGTGGTAACGGGACTTTTGGAACAAGGCAGCCTCTAAGCAGGAAGTCCAACTACACTGCGTGAAATTTCGCCACATGTGTGCGCGAATGAAAAATACAAAATCTAATTATTTACACTTGGTGCCGTGAAAGGTTTAAACATTAAATTATTTATGCCAAAGAAATTATCAAGATGCAAAAATAAGGCTTATAATATATAAATTCATGAAATAATAAATGTAAATATTATTAGGTTCACAAAAGTTCACAAAAGTGGTAGTAACGGCGCATGGCCGTGGTTTGTTTACAAAAGACGTGAATACAATATAAACATGAGGTAAAGAATCTTTGAAGATTAAATATACAAACTAAGCGCAGCATCAAGTGGTTCTTCCTAACTCTAGTTTTACTGAGGGAACAAGCAAATCTGCGGCTGAACGTAAATGTGAATCTATTCGGTGCGAGTGAAACGCGTCAATTCCCCCCTGCTATGGAAGAGTGAAGCCCAGGCCAGATTTGGAAAATCTAGGAAGAGATAGGCACATGTGGTGCTGGGTTCTCCTAGCCATAACTAGAGCTTTATTTCCCCAGCTAACTGTACATCGAGATAGGAAAGTGAATTTATGTTACTTTGATTATTACAATTAGGATTTTTGATTTCTGAGAATCTCTTTTGGAGTAGGTCTTCTGGGCAGAGTCGTCTCACTTACCCAGCATTGGCCACTGGTATGGTCGGCGGTGGGGCGTTCTCCAGGGAACTTCCCTGCAATGTCCTTCTTGGGTTTGGCGGTTGCCCCTGCAGGAGCGCCAAGGCAGTTGGTGCTTGGTGGATGGCTCAGGATCGGGAGCCCTGCAGAAGCTCCGCAGTTCTGCCGGGTGAGCAAGCCGGGGAGTCCTCGGGAGAGGAATCTCTGTGGCCGGCTCGCTGGAAGTTTCCTATTGGAAAGCTCGGTTGGAGGTGGGCAGAGCCCCTAACTGGGGGCGGCTGCCAGGTGAACTGCTGGATGCTGGTGGTGGCTGTCGGCCTGACAGCTGGGAACCAGAGTGGCTTGGGTCCGCGGCACATAGCCCACCGCTGTTGGATTCGTGAGGTGGTGCGTGGTACAGGCGTGGTGTCGGGCCCTGAAGAATGAGCATGGAGTCTGCGGTCTGGGACTCGGCGGTCTTGCAGGTAGTAGGCCTTTAACTGGGGCCTGCCGATGTGCCATCCCGAGTTGAAGTTTCTATTCTTGTGGAAGGCGTTTGGAGTTCAGCAGATTGGTCATGGAAAGAGCCAGATGCATCCACAGGGGGCTCTTCCGGTAGTTCCTGGCCTTGTATATTGGACTCAGGATGAAGGTGTTTCTGCTGGCGGGGAGCTGTGGGGTCGTCTGGAGCGAAGGTCCGGTCGTTCCAAGGGTCCATCTCTGCAGGTGGAACATTCTGTGGCTTGCCGAAGTCTGCCTTCTGGCGAATAGCTTGGAGAGGTGCTGGTTTGATGGCAGTGCGGTGTACTTTCTTGATTGTTCCACTCTCATCTTGTACCCAGTATATATGGTCTTCTCTCTGCAAAACTGTATAGGGTCCCTCCCATTTGGGAGCTAGGCCTGCATGAAAGTGGCATCTATTGTTTGAGAGCGAGTGTGTTCGAAGAAGTACTTGTTGGCCTTCCTGGAGAGGTGAGCTTGCAGTTTTTTCTGCCCTTGGGTATTTACGGTCAATGTAGGCTGACTGGCATTCATTGGCCTTGGTAGTGTGGAGCTGGGCCTCCTTTCTGATATCTGGGGGAAAAGAACGGGTGGAAGGTGTCCGGTCCCATTTCCATTCTCCTGGTCGTCTGAGTGTTTGCCCTAGTAATAATTCGCTTGGAGTAGCATTCAGGGCGTCATTTCTGCGACATCGAAGGTTGAAGAGGATGGTTGGCAAGGACTTGTCCCAATGTCTATGGTCCTTCTGTGCATGGATCCTCATGCCCTTTTTTAATTCTTGATTGTGTCTTTCTGTAGGATTGTCTTGTGGGTGGTAGGTGGGAGTGGTCCATTGTTCTAATTCCCATTGCAGACAGGCTTTGGTCCATAAATGGCTCGTAAATTGGACACCATTGTCTGTCAATATGCTGCGAGGATACCCACATCTGGGGAAGACTTCGTTTTGGAGGGTCCTGATAATAGTGTTGGTTTCAGCATTGCAAAGAGGGAATGCTTCCACCCAGCGTGAAAACATGTCTGTGATGACCACTAAGAATCTGTGTCCACTGGTGCTCCGAGGATATGGTCCCATGATATCCAGGGCGATTTGTGTCCAGGGTATTTTTGGTCTGTGAGGGGTGACTTGGATTTGAGTAGTGGCACTTGGTTTCAGAGTGGCACATGCAGTGCATTGGGCCATGTACATGTGTATGTCTTTGGTTGCTCCTCTCCATGTGTATCTTTGCTGGATCTGGCGCACCGTCTCGTGCATTCCTGGATGTCCGGCAAGGATGTGGTTTTGGAAAAGTTGGCACAGGGAGAGCCATAGCGAGTGTGGCACCCACAACTTCCAATCTTGATGGAGGTTGGGCCTCATCCAAATGAGCCCTTGGTCTTCCTTGTAATTGGTAATTCGGTCGGTAAGTAGATGTTGGATTTCTGGATCGGCTTGTTGCTCTCTCATGAACAAGGTGAGATCATTCTGGAAGGAGACCTTCTGAAGGTGATGAGCTAGATCCTCTCTTTTGATTTGGAGTGGTTCTCGGGGAAGCACATTCTCCCAGTGATGTAGCTCCTCAGTTTCTTGGACTGGTTCTGGAAAGAGCATCAGGGAGTTGATTGAGCTTCCCTGGGCAATGTTGGACTTCAAATTTAAATTCTTGTAAGAGCATTGCCCTGCAGGCTAGCTTGGTTTTCTTGGCACTGGAGGTGCGAAGCCATTGTAGCGCTCTGTTGTCAGTCCGGATGATAAAGGGTTTGTCTTCCAGAAGATAGCGGTATTTCCGGATTGTCCAGACTACGCCCAAACACTCCTGCTCGGTTTTGTTGAGCAGGGTGCTGGCGAAACTGATGACCCTTCTCTGTCCTAGCTCATCTTCTTGGTAGACTACGGCACCTAAGCCAATTTTACTGGTGTCAGTCTGTAATATGATAGTGGTGTCAGGGTCTGGTCGGTGGAGCATGGTTAGGTTGGCAAATTGAATCTGGAGCTTCTGGAAGGCTCGATGGTTAGCAGGGTTCCATACCTATATTTTGCTATCGGAGCTCATGAGCTGATTTAGTGGTCCCATGTAGCGTGCAATGTCTGGCGTAAAATCTCGCAGCCAGTTACACAGCCCAAGGAACTGACGTAGCTGCTTGAGGTTCTTGGGAGGTTCGGCTTGCAGTATCTGCCTCACTTTCCATGGCTGCGTCTTTTTTCACTCTGATGTGATGATGTGTCCTAAGTACTCGACTGCCTCTTTCCCAAAGTGGCACTTCTCGAGCTTGGCTGTGAGTCCATGGATTTCCAGTCTTTCCAGGACTCTGTTTAAGTGTTCTTGGTGGGTGGCCCAGTCTGGAGAAAATATAATAATGCCGTCCAGATAGGCGATGCAGAACTGGCTCAGGTATCCAGCTAAAACTGTAGAATTCATCGTTCTCTGATAGGTAGAAGGGGCATTCTTCAGTCCGAATGGCATTGCTCGGAATGATACTGTTCTCCATCGGGTGAAGTAAAAGCAGTGTATTTTCGGGCCTCTGGATGGACAGGTATTTGCCAGTATCCACTTCTCATGTCCAGAGTGGAAAATATTTTAGCATTCCCCAAGCTGCGTAGAATATTGGAAATATTGATGGCTACTGAGAGCGTTATCTGATTCAATGGAGAGTAATCAACACAAAAGTTGGTATCCCCATCCTTCTTTTGTACTAATACGACTCGGGAGTTGTATGGAAATTCAGTGGGTTCAATAATCCGCTACTGCAACATGTGATCGATTTGCTCTCTCATTATGCTCTGCTTCTTCTCGGAGATTATCCCTGGTCGGTTGTAGATGGGTCTCGAGTGCTGTAGTTGGTGGGTGGCGATCTTCGTCTGTGGCAGCGGGCCTCCTGCTTGGAAAGCAACCACGTGTTGATTGAGTAGCTCAGTAAGTTCCTGGAGTTCTGATCCTGGAAGCTCAGAGTTTATTTCCTCTGTACTGAGGGGTTTGCACACGGGGTAAGGCCCATTGAATGGTGTGTCTCGTTTTTTTACCAAGGTAGACACATTGATGTGCACAGTCAAGGATACAATCGTTGGCTGCTAGCCAAGGCTCGCCTAGTAGCATGTCTTCATCCAAGACTTTGGAGACTAGAAAATTGGCTGGCTCTGTTCTGGCTGGCGTGGTCAATGGCAGTTGTAATTCTCCCTGGAGTTGTAAATACTGACCTGTTTGTGCGAGTTGCACTGTCTTTTATGTTTTTACAAGCCTTTCCTGGTATTCGTGGGTCAGTAAGCTAATTTTGAGAAAATTTGCATAAGCTGCTGTGTCCAGGGTGGCGAGCACGTCCTTCCTCTGGAGCTTAAAATTAATTCTTGGCGCGTTGTGGTAGTTAAAAGTCGTTTTGAGACCTAAGACCCTTTGCGAGCTGCAGGGTTGTCAGGTCTGGTCTGGCCCCTGGCGCTCCGGTTTCCCGACGGTGTGTCGACTGGTTTGTCACTGGCCATTTTGTTTTGGTAGCGGTCCCCCTGGTGTGCTCTGTATGTCTCACAGTCTCTATGTAGGTGGTAGCCAGGGCAGTACCAACATTTTGGTAAAGTGGGCGGCGGTGCTAGCCTTGTATGGGTGGCGCCTCTCGAGGTGTGTGTTGGGTGGTGGTCCCCTGGTTGGTGGGCGCTCCCCTGGTTGGTGGGCGCTCGTCCAGAGTTATGGTTGGTGTCGATGCCTTTAGCCCTCTCGATGAGATCCTCGATGGTGCTTGGTTTCGGGTTTCGAAGGAAGGGTCGCAAAGCTACTTTCATCAGCCCCAGTATTGCGGTGATACGGTGCTCTTCCCTGCCTTCTGTGTGCTCGTGGTCATAAATTTGCACCTTGCGCAGTATAAAGACATTGGAGTCCTCACGTGGACCCTGAGTGGTGCTGTACAGGTCTCTTGTGAGGCGATCAATTACCTCTGATCCTGCGAATTGTTTGATTAAGTGTTCTTTCAGCTGTTCCCATGTGGAGATATACTCTCCGTGTTTTTCCCACCAAATGTGTGCTGGTCCCTTTAACTGGTGCCAGTCTCTTTGGACCCAGTGTTTCATTGGTACCTGGTTGGTTGAGCACTCCTCCTGGCATTCGTCAAGAAATGTTGCCGGGTGTTCGTGTGGCTTTCCCGAAAATTCAGGTAGAATCATCCAGTCGGGATGTCCTCTGACATTCTCTGTTTTTTGGGTAGTTTCTGGGCTTGGTATCCTCCTCTGGTTATCTCGATTCTGGCTGTGGCAATGCAGGCATTGAAAGGTGAGCCCATTAAACTCTCTAGGTACGTCCGCCCATCCTAAACATCTGTAATGGTGTATGAGAGGGCAAAAATGGCACTGGATGCGATACTCTCCCTGTCCAGCGCACTGAGGGTGTGCACAGCATTGTTGGCGCTCAATGCAGTCTTGGCATCGGTACTCTAGTCCCTGTAAGTTTCATGGGGTGTCTCCCCAACCTAAACACAGGTGATGGAACTCGCGACCGCAGTGAGCGCAGGTAATTGTGTTTTGGCCCTGTCGGGTGCATGCCGCTTGGGCACAAATGTCTCCCATCTCTCGTTCTGGATTGTGTGGTTCCATGTTTGTGGTTTGCTATGGGCGCCACGAAGTTTAAGTTGACTTCGAACTGTTTGAGGGTCTGCTTGGGTGTTGTTATGGCCTAGTATAGTACAACTCTTCGGTCGCGAACACATTGGGAGCCACAAATCTTGTCGCCTCTTATCGGGTTTGAATGTGAATACAAGTGTTGAGTCTTACCAAATGCGGTTTGTGTTGAGCATGAGACTTTGGGGAGCACAAGGTACGTAAGGTTCCAGTGGTATGTCCCTGACACGACGAGTAACTGTCATTCTTGGCCGGGTATGATCTCTGGATTTCTTTTGAGGGACAGATATTTTATAGATAGTACCTTAGGTTCACCTGTCCATCACCTGAAACAAAGTTTCATTAAGGCTGCGCTTCTTGGAAGAGACGGTGGCCGGAGAGTGCCACTCGTCGAGCAATTGCTGGGAGGGTCCTGCCTTGGGATGCGGTGGAGTTTTCAGAGGGCTTAGTAGAGGCGGTACACTCCTGCACATGCCACGCAGTATCTTTCGGAGGTCCGACTTAGTGGGAGAGGTTTTTGGTTGCGAATATTGCTGACAAAGTTCGGGTAATGTTGGGGCCTTGCCCTGGACTGGTACAGCTGCTAGTATAACCCTACTGAGATCTCTGCTGGCTGATGGCACTGAGAGTATTGTGAGGATATGCCCTCTTGTTACTATGTCAATATTAAAGAAATTCATGTTTAATTTAGGCGAGGGGACTGACGAAATGGCTTCGTCGTCACCACAGGAGTTAGCGAAGGTTTTAACTAAGCTGCAAGTAGTCGAATGGATTCAGTTGGTAGAGCCTTTTGAAAATAAGACAAATCAGGATATAGAATCATTTATAGAATCCATAGAAAATGTAGCAGAAATGGTTGATTGGAGGGACGCAGAAAAACTAGTATGTGCTAAGATGAAACTAAAGGGGTTGGCTCTGACTGTACTGCGTGCCCACCCACAGATGAAGAAATGTAAAGTATGGGGAGAATTCGTTGATTTTTTGTTCCAAAATTTTAAAGTCTTTAAAAGTCATGCCAGTAGTTTCGATCAGTTTTTCAGTTGTGTACAGAAACACAACGAAAGTGTAAGGGATTTTGTGACCAGACTTCGTCTGGCGGGAAAAGGCACGGTAGCCGACAGCCCGACTAAGGAGGTGGCCGTACGTGCTAAAGTATTTGAAGAAAATATGTTAGCTGTATTTTTAAAAGGGTATTCGACCGGGAATTCAGAGATATGTGTTGTCCTGTTCGCCACGAAACTTCGAACAAGCAGTACGTTATGCGGAAGAGGAGGCTAAATGAGAGTCTAGCTAGTTTCAAGGGCTATGCCCAGATAATTGAAGAGCGGGCAGAAAGACAAAAATTTGATTTGAGAGGGGAGGAACGTAAATGTTATTTCTGTAATGGTATGGGTCACATATCCCGTTTTTGCCCATCGCGTAAATGTCAAAAGTGTGGAAACAAAGGCCATCTTAAGGCCGAATGTAAGGTTGCTGCGGCACGTGAGAAACGCGGGCGTACAAATCATTCTACGGCGCAGTGTAAGGTCCCTGTCTGTAGTTATTGTGGTAAATTGTGACAAGCAGAAGGAACGTGTTTCAAGAAGCGTGATTTAAACACGGAAGGCCTGTGGCAGGGCCCGAATGCCGACAGGCCGGAAAGGAAGTAAGTTTGAGTAAAAATAAGATAATTGTTAACCGGGCGACTGTACAATCTGTTAGGCTTCACCTGGGGTTATTGTTAGACGTGTACATTAAATGTGAGAAATGCAGAATGTTGTTGGAAACGGGAGCGGCCGTAACTATTTTAAAGAGAAATTGTTTTAGTAATGGTGAGTGTTTTAGAATGCCTAGGCCAGGCGTCGAACTGTATACGTCAACAGGAAGTACATTATATTTAGTCGGTACCTCTGCTTTCGAGCTCGAAATTGGGGATATGATTTGTAGGCACGAGTGGTTAATATGATCAGACGACATGTCTTTTAATGCGGACGGTCTTTTAGGGCTAGATTTTCTGGATTCTTCTGAGTGTAAAATATCTGTAGTAGATCGAACCTTAGAGTTGTTGGGAACCGTCGTTTGTTTGGGAGAACATAAAAGCCGGGGTACGGCGGGTGTCATTTTGAAGGGACCATCTGTTAACAAGGCTGTATGCCAGCCAAACCAGGTACGAGACGGCGCGTGCCGGCAGAACGGGAGGCGGGGAACGGCAGGTACCGCGGCTAACAACAGACGACATTATTATCGTGACAGCTGCAGCTCGCAGCAAGTGGCAAGGCGGATGAACAGACCGGCAGTGGAAGTCGCGGGTATAGCAGGAATTCGGCCGCCGCTAATCCGCTTAGAACCGCCGCAGCCCGACACCACTCCCGCACATATTGAAAATATTGCCCCGGGGATTAAGTTATTAGAACATCGACATGATGAACATGTGGCGCAGGATGTTTGGCCGTTGGAGGGCCCGCATGTTGTCGACGTAGAGATTAGGGACGGCGAAGCAAGGCGTCCAGCCACGCCCTACGAACGGAACCCAAGACTAGAGTCATCGAGAAACCCAGTAAACAAAATTGAAAATTGTAATTATTTATTGCGAGCTGCTTTCGAGCTGACCGAGGAGGATGCCCCGGCTTTACATGTAGGTAGGGTTGCTAACCCTACTGTACCTGTTAACAGAGGTGGGAACAGGGCAGAGACACTTGTTGATTGCGGTTCGCAGACTTTGGCGAACGATGTTAAAGAGAAGCCGTTCAGTATAAATAAAATCAATAAAGGGAACACACGGTTTAATTTACACGAGACGTCCATCCAGAAAAATTGGGTTCGCGACTCGGGGATGGTTCATGGTAAAGGCCCCGAGATCGCGAATCTGGATACAAAGTCTCCTTTTTCGATTTTCAAGCGAATGAAGTTGCAACTGGGAAAATTTTTGAGTTTATTAAGGATGCTGTTGGTACTTTTGGTTAACCGCACAGCCTGTATGGTAGAAAGGGGGGATACAAGATTTCGTTGCAACGAGGTGACCAAATGCCACATTGTGCAGTCTAACGACGGAAATGCCTTAGCGCGAGAGGTCGCTGGTTCGCAACCGGACTTGTTCTCTGGTGCGTTTTTTGGGGAAGTTAGGACGTGTGAGGTCTTGAGGATACCTCCGAACAGCGAGATACTGTGCCGTAAAAATGTTTTTATTTCGAAGTCGGATGAGGTTGGTGATAATTTTGAGGAAGAGTGCGGGAGAAGGGAGTCCGCTGGAGATAATTTTGTTCAATATGTTGCGAAGATGGAGCAGAAGGGGCCGAGTGTTGCAGCCGGTTTGTCTTATATTGAAAGGGAAGAGGTCCCGGTTTTTCGTGAAGGTTGTGTGTTAAGAGGCCGAGCCACTAGGTCAGGTAGTGAGGTAGAGAGTGTAAGTGTTAAAGAACCCCCAGTTGTAAAATGCCGAAGTGAAAGTTGTTTGAAAGGTAAACGAGAGAGTGTTCCCATTATTAAGGGTTGCCAGGTAGTGACGGAACCCGTTGAGCTGTCTTCACAAGTGGAGTTGGAGAGTAGCGCCTGCACGATAGATGAAAATTTACAGATACCGCTGGTGTTAGTAAATAGGTCAACAGATCAGGTGAGATTACCTCGAGGGACGATAGTGGGTCAGGTTAAGCCCCTGGTTCAAAGGAATGAGAAAGAAGGGTCGACAGAGAGATATTGTGTTATGAATATTCGTGATTTTAAGGAGAATTCTAAATATAATGTAAATGAATTTAGAGGACAGGGTGAATATGTCGAAACTGGGCCAGATGACAATCGTTAACTCAGTTATTTTGATTTTGTTCCAGAGCAAGGAGAAGCCGGAGAATTGAGCGAACAATTTAAGCTAGAGCATCTGCCTTCTGAGGATAGAGTAGTCTTAATAAACATCATTAATGAAAATCGCGACGTTTTTCTTGGGAAGGGCCAGAAGCTGGGATGCACTGATAACATAACTCACGAGATAGATACAAGGGACGCTAGGCCCATCAGTTTAAATCCTTACAGGGTGCCACAGAGTCAACGGGCTACTTTGAACGAGCAGATACAGATTATGTTGGAGTCAGGTGTCATTGTACACTCTACAAGCCCTTGGTCAGCTCCCATGATACTCGTACTAAAAAACAGTAGAAGGAATAAAGGTGCGTCCTGTTATTGACTTCCGAGCTATTAATTGTGTTACTAAGCGGTTTGTATACCCCCTACCTAATATTAATGAAACATTGGACATGCTAGGCGGGAGAAAGTATTTTTCAGTGGTGGACTGTGTAAGTGGATTCTGTCAAGTTAAAATTGCGCCTGAAGATCAAGAGAAAACCGGGTTTTCAACGCCGGACGGGCATTATCACTGTCTAAGGATGCCCTTTGGTTTAGTGAATGCCCCTTCTACATTCGCCAGGTTAATGAATGATACGCTACAAGAACTTATAGGAAAAATTTGTTTCGTTTACTTTGATGATATAATAATATTTTCAAAAACCAAGGAAGAGCACCTTCAAAATCTTAAGGCAGTATTTGCTAAACTTAGGCCGGCCAATTTGAAACTTAAGCCGGAGAAATGCAATTTTTTGTTGCAGACAGTAAGGTACTTAGGCCACATAATTAGTGCGCAGGGTATAAATCCAGATGACGAGAAGATAGCCGTTATAAAATCTTATCCCGCTCCCACTACAGTCAAGGAGGTTAGGCAATTCCTTGGACCTGTAGGATATTATCGTTGATTCATAGAAGGGGTTTCTAAGATTGCCCAACCCCTCACTCAACTCACTAAGAAGGATAACCCCTTTGAGTGGAACGAAGACAGACAGAATTCTTTTGGAATTATGTGTAAGGCCTTGTGTGAAAAACCAGTTCTTAAATATCCTGATTTTGAGTTGCCATTTATTGTAACGTGTGATAGTTCTGTAACGGCTCTAGGAGCTGTTATGTCGCAACATGTTAATGGGCAAGAACACCCGATTTATTATGTGTCATGGCAGCTTAACAAGGCGGAGCGAAATTATACGACTACAGAGCGAGAATGCTTGAGTGTAGTGTTTGCCATTAAGAAATTGCGTTATTACTTGTTTGGGAGGCGTTTCACTGTGATAACTGATCACAGACCGTTAAAATGGTTACTGCAGATGAAAGAACCTAGTTCGAGATTAGCGAGGTGGGCACTGTTGTAATCTGAATATGATTTTGATATAGAGTATAAGAAGGGAACAGCTAACTCTAATGCTGACGCGTTGTCCAGAATACCGGTGCAGGCCCTGGGGCCGGAGTACATCCCTGTGTGGGATCGCGAAAGGATAAAATTGGAACAACAGAATGACTCGGAATTAATTAAACTTAAGGGAGAAATTTTGTCAGGGGAATCCCCTGAACATTATTTAGACTCTGATAGGTTGTTGTATAGGAACCGACTGGGGGAAGAGAGAGATGACCGGCTAATGGTGCCGTCTAGCATGAAGCTTAAAGTTCTAAAAACGTACCACAACTTACCGTTCGCTGGGCACCAAGGAGTGCGACGTACGTACGATTTAATTAAAACTTTTTTTTATTGGAAGGGGTTGTACGGGGATGTGCAGAAATACTGTCGCGGATGCGAATCTTGCGCCTTACACAAGCGAGCGCCCGATAATAAACCGGTCCCTTTACAGATGATGACCGAGGTTCAATACCCGTTCCAACGGGTCAGCATGGATATTGTAGGACCCCTGACCACTACCACTAAGGGAAATAAATATATTTTGAGTTTTGAAGATACCTTCAGTAAATATCCGGAGGCGATCTGCTTGCCGGATCAGAAGGCCGAAACTGTCCCTAGGGCTTTTGTCACTGAGATAGTGACAAGGCATGGGGCCCCAGAGCTGTTGCTTACTGATAGGGGTACTAATTTCACTTAGCGACTAATGAGGGAAGTGTGTAACTTGTTACAAATAGAGAAGTTATTGACCACACCGTATCATCCCGCCACAAACGGGCAGGTAGAGAGAAGCCACCAGACGTTTATTACGATGATCTCTCATTTTGTGAACCGAGATCAACGCGATTGGAATGAATGGTTGCCTTACGCCCTATTGGCGTATCGCAGTACTCCTCATAGTTCTACGGGTGAGACCCCGTTTTTTTTTGGTACATGTACGGGACGTGTTGCTCCCGTTCGATGATATTGTAAGACCGTCGAAAATAAATTATGCTGTGGGCTCAGATTATAAAGAGGGACTGTTGCTGAGATTGCAAAGGACTTTCCAGGTGGTAAGTGTGAATCTGCGGAAATCCGCAGATTTAAGAGAGGTGCAATTCAATAAGAAATGTAAGGAAGTGAAAGTTGTTGTGGGAGATAAAGTGTATCTTCGTAATGAGAGAGTGCCTAAGAATCTGAATAAGAAGCTCGTAGATAAGTGGGTAGGGCCGTACCGTGTGATTGAGTTGACATCACCTGTAAATGTTAGAATTAAGGAAGTTTATGGTAAAAAGGTACTGCATGTGTATGTGAATAGAATTAAGTTGTTTAGGGGAGTAGATATGTTAGGCATGGGGCAAGAAGAGAAGGACCCTAGGAATGCAGATTCTAAGACTGAAATGGAGGAAATTATGGAAAATGTAATGAGGTATGATCAATTAGGTGTGGCTGAACCGGCAGAAGAAGTAGTCCATCAGCCTAACCCTCGAATTGAACCAGAGATTGTTCGTGAACCATACCGATTAAGGAGTAGGGCCCCTGTGGAAGAATTGCCTTGGGTCATGCCGTAAAGAGAAGTAGGGTAGTTACGTGTGCTTATGGTTACAGATAAGTGAAGGATGGAGGTGTTGCGGATGTGCGCCTTCCTAGGCGTATTGCTAGCCGCAGTCAAGAACAACATAGTACCAAACATGGGAGAAGAGAATTTGGATAAGGGTATTGTATTCTTAGAGCAAGGTAAGGTGTTGTTGAGTGGAGAAGTGTGGACTATTGTTTTGAATTTTGACATGGGATATTTCTCTGAGGCTATAGAGCAGTTTTTATTTTTTGTGGGCGAAGTTAAAGATTATCATATCGAAGATGCTGATGAGGAAAATTATAATAACAACACTGTTTTGCTTAGAAAGACACTCGCTGAAGAAATAAAAATTTTGCGCGTTCAGGCATATAAACTTAAACATGATGTTGACACTTTAAGGGGCACACTCGAGCCCAGAGTAAGAGGCAAAAGGGGATTAGTTAATTTGGGAGGTTCAATTTTAAAAATATTGTTTGGTACAGCTACAGTAACCGATTTAGGGAAAATTAATAAGAAAATTGATAAATTAGCGAGAAACGCTAAAGAGATAATTCAAGTTGTTGGGGAACAATTAACGTTCATGAACCGTACTCAATTGATGGTAGATAAACACAGAAAATTAATAGCCAAATTGGCTTATGCAACCAGTAGGGTAGGATAGCACTTACATGACTTACAAAAAACTTTTGAGGCGAGAATATTCAGGCTGAAGGAAAAGTTTAATATAATTTATCGTTTAAGCTCCACTATGAGAATTTATGAGACACTTTTAGGAGAAATTAGACAAGAAGTTTTATTGTTCAATCAGGCGTTAGATTTAACTAGTGTTGGTAAATTGTCTTTGTATTTTATTACTCCAGCAGAATTGTCTAGTTTTTTGCGCGTTCCGGCTGGACTTAGTTTGCTTACCGGCGTACATACGGATGAAGCGTATAAGTATTACTGTCAGGCACGAGTACATGCTGCTATGATAGGATCAGAATTGCATGTTTATCTAGAGTTGCCATTAAAAAGTCCTAGTCTTGAATTTGAGTTGTTTAAAGCAGTAGAATTACCCACAGCTGCCTGGGCAAATGATACCTTTATTACTATAAAGCCAGAGAAGCAGTATTTAGCCCTAAGTGGAGATAGGTTACGTTATGCAGAACTATCTGATAGTGAATTGCGAGACTGTAGAGGACATGCTGAGAAAATTTGTGATCCCATATTCCCTATATACAGTAGTAATATACACACTTGCTTGTTTTCCTTGTATTCAAAAAGTTTAAATTATGGAAAAAAATTTCCTGTAGAAGTTATAACTGAGTTCACCCCTAAATATTACTTGCTCAGTGATAAGAAAAGCTGGATATTCAGCGTGCCTAAGCCTATAGAGGCAACCTTGGAATGTAAGGTTGATGGAAATTTCCCTAATAGTATAACCCTGAAGGGCACTGGAATGATTGAAATCCCGGTTGGCTGCAGTATTTACAGCCCTACTTTTATAACACATGCTCACTTAGAAGGTATAACTAGTTTTAATGTTACAAAAGAGTTAATGTACATACCCCCTATTAAGTGTTTTTCATCGTTTTCCCTCGAGCCCTTGCTAGAAGAAGAAGGAATTATGGAAACGAGAGTAGAAGAATTGAGGAAATTCGCTAGATCTGTACTTCAGGAAGTTAATTCCCCTGTCAGTTTACCTTTTCACGAGTTTAAGCGCATGTATAATGAACTGCGATACCCAAGCAATTATAATAACTCTAAAAATTATTCAATTAAATCCCCCTTCGTAACTATGCAATGTGTGTTTGATGTGTTTATTGCCGCATATATCTTATATAAATCGTGTATCCAAACAGTGAGAATCCGAGCCATTTTTCAAGGATTGAGAAGGGTGCTGAGAACGAGGTCACAGGAAGCCCATGGTGTGGAATTGACCTCGGCAGCCCTTAGAGTGCAGTCACTTCCGCCCAGTACCAGTGAGGAGCGGCATGACTGGGAGTCGATGTCCCGACCCGTTATTCCGGAAGGTGGCAGATACGTCTGTCTCCAGAGTTCGGACACTGAGCTTTCCCCTGGACGGAAACCACCGTCCCTCAGCACTACCCCCCCTTCATGCTTGTACCCTGTACCCCCTTCGTCCCCAGACGACTCACAGGATCTTGAGTCGCCAGACAACAGAAGGACCCTGTTTCACATGAGATAAATGAAAATGGTGCTGCAAACTTTCAGTTACACGCAAAGGCAACTGCGAGCTAGTTGAGAGGTTTTAAATAAAAATACTGAAGGTTACTGTTTAGGTGTCCTTGAGGGAACTAGGAGTTAAGTTACGAACGCTTGAGAGGAGTTTTGAAGTAGATGTTCTGAGGTTGTAAAACATCTAAGTTACGTAAACATAATGCGAATAGATTGTGACGTTTTGAATATTTAGATTGTGTTGAAATGAATTAAGTCGAGAGAGGATCCTTTGAGACGATCGGTGAATAGTAAAAACTTAAGGTGTTGAAATGTAAACAATGAATAAGTAACGCATAGCGGAGTGGAAGAGACGTGTTTAAGGATAAAGAGTTGAGACGTTGGATTAATGTATGATGTGCTAACAAATCTGGCGGATGAGTAACTTGAGCAAAACATGAACGTTTATTACGTGAAAGAGGTAGAACGGTGTTTTGAAGTTGCGATGTGTGACATGTTAAGAAAATCTGGTGATGGTAAATTGTGTTTGATGTGTTCAAATCACCACAAGGGTGTAATTATTGTACCGATTGAAAGATTTTCTTTTGGGTTATTTTGTAAATAAAATGAGGAAATTAAGTTGACACTATAAAAAAAAGATGATAATTGTAAAGAATTAATTTAGAATGTTAGACGGAAATGAAATTTTTTTAAGGGTAGTTCATCAAATGAAGTAGAAAATTGCCAAACATATCGGCAATTAATGTGTAGAAATTAAGAGTAAGTCTGAGTGATAGAGGTAATACGTCCTTGAGGTTGCTAAGGAAAATATTGAATAGGGAACAGAGTAAGAGAAGTGGTTGGAAGCAGGCCTAGAACATGTTAGAATTATTTCGTTTAGCTGTTGAGTGAGTCTAGTTTTGTGGTGGTGTATATTCGGTGATTATTTTAAAGAAGTCGATGTAAATAAGAAGGAACCCACCGTATCTCAGATATTGTTGTGAGAGAGTTAGGAGTTACAGTGACAAGCTGCCTCTTGGAGGGTCTGATCAAGAATGGGGTCAAGGTACTTTTGTTGAAGTCATTGTTGCCACGAGTGGTGGTTGATTCAAGGCGTGGGTACGCCCGCTGAGATTGAGTTTAGTCACCCCTGGTATTATGGGTTTCTCAGGGCCCTGCACCTGAGTAGTAGGTAGTGGCAAGGGGTGCACCACAGTATACAAGTAGAAGGTTACGATACAGAGGAGCTTGAAGGTGTCAAGCAGTTATGTTACTCCTAGGTTAGAGGATTTATTTGCTGAGGATTCCAGAGAGGACCTCGTTAAAGTTGATGGAGTCAAGACCCATAACACGACCAGATACCGCCATGAGCCAGTTGTCACTCTACTCCTAGACGGGTAAAAGTAGGAGATATGTACGTGTAATAAGTGTGCTCTGATTTGATTCCGAAGCTTGCATTGAGGACCTAAAATAAGAGTTTATTTCCACTGAAATTGTGTAATAATCATTATAATTGTATATGTGTGGTATTATTTTCTTGCTCCTCGACATAAGAGAACTTTCTCTTATTATATTGTTATAATGAAAAATGGACTTAGCCATTCAGGCTATAGTCGTTTATTTAAGATGGGGGCATTGTGAGGATACACCCTCTTGTTACTATGTCAATATTAAAGAAATTCATGTTTAATTTAGGCGAGGGGACTGACGAAATGGCTTCGTCGTCACCACAGGAGTTAGCGAAGGCTTTAACTAAGCCGCAAGTAGTCGAATGGATTCAGTTGGTAGAGCCTTTTGAAAATAAGACAAATCAGGATATAGAATCATTTATAGAATCCATAGAAAATGTAGCAGAAATGGTTGATTGGAGGGACGCAGAAAAACTAGTATGTGCTAAGATGAAACTAAAGGGGTCGGCTGTGACTGTACTGCGTGCCCACCCACAGATGAAGAAATGTAAAGTATGGGGAGAATTCGTTGATTTTTTGTTCCAAAATTTTAAAGTCTTTAAAAGTCGTGCCAGTAGTTTTGATCAGTTTTTTCAGTTGTGTACAGAAACACAACGAAAGTGTAAGGGATTTTGTGACCAGACTTCGTCTGGCGGGAAAAGGCACGGTAGCCGACAGCCCGACTAAGGAGGTGGCCGTACGTGCTAAAGTATTAGAAGAAAATATGATAGCTGTATTTTTAAAAGGGTTGCGACCGGGAATTCAGAGATTTGTGTTGTCCTGTTCGCCGCGAAACTTCGAACAAGCAGTACGTTATGCGGAAGAGGAGGCTCAAAATGAGAGTCTAGCTAGTTTCAAGGGCTATGCCCAGATAATTGAAGAGCGGGCACAAAGGCAAAAATTTGATTTGAGAGGGGAGGAACGTAAATGTTATTTCTGTAATGGTATGGGTCACATATCCCGTTTTTGCCCGTCGCATAAATGTCAAAAGTGTGGAAACAACGGCCATTTTAAGGCCGAATGTAAGGTTGCTGCGGCATGTGAGAAATGCGGGCGTACAAATCATTCTACGGTGCAGTGTAAGGTCCCTGTCTGTAGTTATTGTGGTAAATTGTGGCACACAGAAGGAACGTGTTTTAAGAAGCGTGATTTAAACACGGAAGGCCTGCGGCAGGGCCCGAATGCCGACAGGCCGGGAAGGAAGGAAGTTTGAGTAAAAATAAGATAATTGGTAACCGGGCGACTGTACAATCTGTTAGGCTTCACCCGGGGTTATTGTTAGACGTGTACATTAAATGTAAGAAATGCATAATGTTGTTGGATACGGGAGAGGTCGTAACTATTTTAAAGAGAAATTGTTTTAGCAATGGTGAGTGTTTTAGAATGCCTAGGCCAGGCGTCGAACTGTATATGTCAACAGAAAGTACATTAGATTTGGTCGGTACCTCTGCTGTCGAGCTCGAAATTAGGGATATGATTTGTAGGCACGAGTGCATAATATATTCAGACGACATGTCTATTAATGCGGACGGTATTTTAGGGCTAGATTTTCTGGATTATTTTGAGTGTAAAATATCTGTAGTAGATCGAACCTTAGAGTTGTTGGGCAGTTGTTGTCAGTTAACAGTCAGTCAGTCAGTTAGTATTCAGCAGGCGGTCATTTTGTGATTGGCCGAAGATGGGCGGTTCCAGCGACGTCTGCGGAGATAGGCATTAAGGCTAGGCCATCGGTGGACGATCGGTCCCCGATGTGTAGTGATATTTAACCTATTTTAGTAAACGATTAGACTACTCCACGTCGACACGGAAATGTAAGTGTTAAATTTTTATATCTAAATTAAGTCTTCAGGTATCGGAACTACAGTAGAATTAGTCACGCGAAAATGTTCTGTCTCAATAAGAGTGGTTGCAAGTTGGTAAGAGGGTTCCTGTCAAAGGAACCGATCAGGGAGAAGAAGAAATGCATATGCCAGGCATGCCTGATTTTTAAATTATCTTTTCCTTAGCAACGGACGTGAAATATATTAGTTTGAGCATCATTTTCGGAGACTGGCCAGTTGATAGTTTCGGACTATAAAAAATAAATTTTGCTTGTACCATCTTGTCTTGGAAGTATTGGGTAAATAGATAACTTGAGTTAAGGAGCTTTCAGAGGTTAGCTTGGTCTTGAGTACAGAGTGTGATGGTCAGTTACTCTTATTTAGCTTAATCAATGAAGTGCCGGTACAAGAATGTATGTTAATCGTTGTCTGGATCGTAGAGTCGTGAAACGACAGATAGTTGCATGACAAAGCTAAGACATTTGTTTTTTCTGAGAAAGGAAAATAAAATTATCTCAATGAAATTAAAAACGTATTCTCATTTACTAATGTTACAGTAGAGATTAAAACCTGGTGCAGGCAAGTTACGCTTCGGTACTTGCATGATGTTCTGTAACTATGTATGTGTACCGCCATTTTGATTGGCGATTGGTATTGGTATGGTAAGAATGTTCTAGAGCAGGGGTTCTCAAACTTTTTGACACTGCGACCCCCTTTTGAGACCTAGTATTTCGGCGACCCCCCTATTTTGAAATATAAACAAAAATGAAAAAAAAAACAATATTGGCTAAGTTTTATCCATAAAAATACTATTAACTAGTTATTAGTTACTAGTAAAAATAAATACAAATTGTTGTCACTTGAATTGTTTTATAACAATGCTGAAAATTAATGTGCAGAAAATTACTGCAACCCTCTGTCGAGCGGTTTAAGGTAAAATAACTCACTTCGTGGCACGAACAAGGACAAAGAAATGATGA